>JAQFYB010004147.1:0-17109 GCA_034694085.1 Pogonognathellus longicornis | reverse complement strand
ATGCGGAGAACAAACACACAGAGCAAGCACGTCGCCCTATCTTACATTGGTTAGATCAAAAGTAGAGATAAGAAATGAAACAAAATATTTATCTTAACATAACAATAACTGCCCGCTAACCTGTTTTGGGGCAAGGCAGTAGGCAGGCAGATGAGCTGTTTGCTAACAGTTTTGGGGCAGGGCAGCTTAGCCGCCCCAACAATTATTATTAACAGTACGCCACAAATCTAGCTTTGGATATAATTTTGAATATTATGTTTATTGCATACTACAAATTATTTACTACAATAAAGACAAAAAGTCGTTATAACATTCAGTTGTGTCTGTGCACTAGATCACTGTTTACTTCACAGAAAAATTATCACTGAAAAAAGCACGCCCACTCGAACAATCGTCATACAGAATTGCCAGGCAATAAATTGATATTGTTCGTTTTTTAAATGACTTATTTGAAAGCAATCATTGAAAAATTAAAATAATATATTATAATGCTAGTGGATCATCCCACGCCTACCATTAGTAGCATTTTCAAATATTTTTTCCCATTTGGAATAATTTTTATTTTGGTTTTAATGATACGAGTCCCCTTTAAACACATATTAAATGAAGTGTGAAGCATTAAGTGCTATGTATATTTTAGAGAAAGCAATCTATCTATATTCTAGATTAATATTGAGTCAAACACAGATTGACAAATTATTGACTGTTATGATAATTACTTTGCTAGTTAGTAAGAATATTAATTTTGTTACCATGCTATACAGAGTTTAATAATTCACATTTAAATAAGCATGTTTTAAACAATAAAATTACTCAGTTGTGTAATGGGAGATGGACTAGTTAAATTTATTTGTTTGTTCTCTCAAAAAAAGTCTCAGTTGAGAGAAAGGCGTACGATCCTTTGGATCTAAATCCCAGCAACGGAGCATTACGTCATAGCTGAAAAATGAATACCAAGACATAATAAAACTACATACATACAGAAATTGCATGATAAATTTTTAAGATTGATATTGTTTCAATACATTTCCTTGTTTGCATAATCCGGTTTTTGCAATCTGTGTCCATCGCTGAGTAATTTCCAAGAATTGAAATCCCAATTCAAACCAGGATACGGAGTACTACCCAAGGAGAATATTTCCCACATTGTCACTCCAAAGCTCCAAATGTCCGTCTGAACAGAAAAGTGCAAGTCTCTCAGAGACTCGATGGCCATCCATTTTACAGGCAATGGTGTCTACATATAATGTTAGTTATTAAAATGCTATTAGTACATTTTATAACTTTGCAATCTAGAATTTACTTAAGCAGTTTATTGAAGCATGCATGCATTTACATTCACAAATAAAATTGAACCTTGGTGGTTTTGATGTAAAGAGAATTTTCGTAAAGCTGTTTGGCTAAACCAAAGTCACATATTTTTGCGGTTCGATTATCCGTCACAAGAATATTTCTTGCGGCTAAATCACCATGAATAACCTTTTTCGTATTTGAAATAATCAAAATTAGAAACCAACACGTACCACATATATTAAGTTAATCTCACTATAACGAAAACAGTTGTATGTATAAGCATAACTAATAAATAAATGTATATTGAGAATAGAAATAAGTGCCATACTATCAATCCATTAATCATTAAGTTAAGTTAGCGTTAATGTGTTAATGACTTATTGAGTTAACCTACATTTTTACTGCTTATATATTCCATGCCGGTCGCTACTTCGTAACTCCAGCGTATTAAACTCGATGTAGATATTTCGTTAGCATACTGCTTGCTTCTATGAAAATATTTTTGACAATACAAGTTTAGCTTGTATATAATGTTTTACCAAAAGAACAAACATATTGTGGGTTTATTGGCAAATTACATTTAAATTACTATGATTTAAAATCCGAAAATAGCATAAATAAAAATTATGTACATCTTTTATGGTCTTAGAAATCAAATTTAAAATATTCTCAAATACAATTGGAACACGAAAGAAAAATGAATTTTTAATTTACTAATTATTAAATCATTTATAAAATGAACGATTGAATAATAAATAGTAAATCAACCATAAAAAATGTATTTCTATACACTTCCACTGTTTTTAAGCTTTAAAAAATTTTAGAAGAATTTTTCATAATAAGCATGTGAAACAGTGCAGTGGTAGGATTAATTAAAAATGCAGGTTAAAATATGAAGTATAATATTAGAACCCTTCAAGTATTCGTTTCTCATCAAAAAGATCGACGAAATTAGGGCGACTGTTTCTGAGCATTGTAACTAGATCTCCATTAACGCAGTATTCTACCACGATGTACAGTTCCACTAGCAATTATCAAACAACAAATTTGTTATTAGTTTTGTCAGACATAATTGAGAATTTTTTTAATAGGAATGCATTTCGCAAATAGTACAACAGTACTTTTTGTTTATTACTGAAAATGCACGGATAATAAGACTGTAAAAAACTGTATTTAGCAATTTATCATATGCATGCATGTATTACACTATATTAATTTTCATAACTAAGTTATGTTAAGACCCATAGAAGTAGACGGGAATTAGTTGCGAGAGGAATGTGGCAACATTTAAACACGCTGTAGAAATGCGATTTTATTTTAACTCGCGTAAAGCGAAAAATGTTAGCAAAAATCAATAAATGTGTTGGAGACCGTTAACATTTATGATATATAGAGGAGGGATGTATTGTCTTAAAAAACTTATCATTTTCAGTGTTCAGTGATTAATCTTAGCATCTATAACTTTTTCATTTGAATTTTTATAACCAAATTACGTTCAGTTTATTTGATTATGCATACCAATATTATAATGTCGTTTCGGGTAAAAAAAGTGATTGGAAACTAAACGACTTACATTGACGAATGTTTTTAGTATAGGCTCCAATCAAATTTACAAGATTTGCATGGTTGGCAACGTAACACGTCACTTTCAATTCAGAAAGAAGAGCTTTGAAAAATATTATGTCAGCTCCAGCCCGGATAGATTTCACTGCAACAACCTTAGAGTCATATACACCCTTTCTGATTGTCCCATAAGCACCACTGCCAATTATCTCAGCTAAAATTTGATTCATATACATAGTAGTTATTAATTAAATAATTTATAATATACATTCCTTGAATACAAATGAGAATTTAGTAGATATATAATAGATTTTGTTTGTAAGTTAAAGTTACTTACATATTTTACAAATTGAAGCTATTCTAAAATTCCACAACTAACACACAAAAGCAAAATGGACGTAAAAGAAGCGATCACAAAATAGCTAGTTGAAATATATTTTTCAAAATGTTGCTACAAATATTTGACAAATCAACAAATTGAGCGAATCGAATAAAACGTTTACCCAATTTCAGTTCCTCAATAGGCACTTCAAAGTTTGGATCGTAAGGTAGATATGCGGGAGTGTCAGTTTCACTAGGGACGCCATTTAGAAATTCTAGAACTTCATCTTCAGACAATGCGAGTAATTTTTGTTGTCTGATTCTATAAATTACTTTTAGGGAGAAGAAAGATAACAGTAGCATTCCACACACCCCAAATAAAGCGGTAAGTAGTGAAGATGGTCCTTTTACAGTATAGTCAATCCGTATGGTGCCTGTGTCATTGCCTTTGAAATTACTGGTTTGGCATGCTATTATTATTTCGCTAGGGGGAAAATATTTCGCGGATAATACCGATGTGTTATTAGCAAAGGAAGTAACGTAACTTGTATCCAAAAGACTCATTTCGTTGGTTTTCTGCACTCATGAACATTATAATCAAAATTTTGTAAAAAAATGGTTTAATTTAATTAATCAAGTAGGAACGTGTATCAGAACTAAGTAAAATCTTTAAGATAACCTTGTCGAAAATAGCGAACCACAAAATGTTAGCTGGAGGCTCAGCAGAGGTTTCACAAATAAATATTCGTTTGGAAATTTGAATTATTTTTGTGTTTTTCGGACCACTGGATTCTATTTATGCACAGATGACAGACAAAAACTGTTTTATAAGTATTATACCTTTACTTACTAAAATATTTCATTTATCTATACTGTAGTGTACTGAAATAATTGCATTTTAATGCATAAGATTCAGACGCGATAAATTAAATTAACAAATTCATACCCAAAATGTATATGTCCATGGCTTGAGAATGCGTCAGCATTTCTTCATTCCAAAGAGGAGCCACACATTCCAACACTTGATGGTCACCTTGAAGCTTATCCAATGTTATTTTAACGGTTGATGTGTAAACATTTTGATATTCAATTCTGTATTCCACAGCATCATCTGGCCAGGTTTAAAACACATAATACTATTAAGACTTCTTTTACGAGGTTGAACTAATACAATTGTATTCTGGGGACCCTTAATACATGTCTCTATACATCACAACATATCTTAGAAACACGTAACTTCATTTTGCGCGATGAGACTTATTCATTATTCGACTTTTGTTATTGAAGTACATAAACTTATAAAACCAAGTTCGTAGTTGAGATATTTCAGGAGGTGGAAGCAAAGTTTTACTTACAAATTAAATGTAGAAAATTTAATCCGTAGATACACAATAAATTGAAAGTAAACAATAAACTAAGTCCACAGACTTTTACAAAATAACTTTACAAAGACAAAAACTGTATATTGTTGCAACTTCTACAGTCTAGGAGAGTTCCATTCAGTGACGGTCATAGGCACATGCAACACATGCACTGGCATGGGGGATGCCGAGTAGGGGGGGATGATTTTTTCCGAGTTTTACACTACATATTTTAGCGTTTTTGCTGTGAGTTATAAAATGACTTTTGAAAAGATAAAGTATGCGGTGTTGATATCAAACATGTAACTTTAAATTATTATTTTAATTATTGTTTAACTAAAGAATGATTATAAAATATAGCTAGTTGATGTAAAACGAAAATGTTGGGCATTATACAGTACGTTTTTTATACGGCGGACTATGGGATTGAGTAGGACTATGAGAATACTCATTTATTGCCCTATGTCACTATGGTTTTTTAACTGAAACAAAGAATAATAAGGTGGTTACGCCAAAATAATACTCGATCATTATTGCAACTGTGACAAAGTTACAGTTGCAATGATATTTGAGCATTGATTCATCTTATTATTCTTAGTTTCAGTTAAAAAACCATAGTGACATAGCGCAATAAATGAGTATTCTCATAGTCCTACTCAATCCCCTAGTACGCCGTATAAAAAACGTACTGTACTTTAGAGTTTTTAATTAAATTTTTCGCTAAGAAATTTTAACATTGTATTGCACTTTTTACTACTACATTTAAAGGGTTAGGGAATGACCTTATCATTCTTGCATGGGGATGCCAAATGCTATGACCGGCCCTGGTACCATTAATCGATACTTCAAGGCCCCTTTTTAATAGGTCGTTAATCAACGCCCACAAATTAATTTGTCAGTTTTGTCAAAAAATAGAAAGTAGAAAAAATTAATTATATGTATTGTAATGCACTCTATGAGCTAGTTGTATATTCTAACAAAAAAATTCAGGGACCTATTTCAATGGGTTTGGGGCATTAATAAAAGACCCGGATTTTTGGGGCATTGATTAACGAACTTATAGCATTAAAACGCGTCCTACGACATATTATAATGCCTTGAGTTGGTTAATCAATGTCCCTATTAAAATGGGTCCGAATAACATTGATTTATACTCCTTTTTGTAGACGAATTTCAAGGCCATTAAAATAGGTCGCTGGTATATTATGTTAGAGCCCTTTCTTCATACAAACTTGCGAAGCAAAACTAAAAAACAAATTATAATCCCAGTTTCAGTTAAAACTTATAGCAAAACGAGTGAAAACCACGGCAGAATGAGCAAAATGGTGGCCCCTCACCTTAAATCCGATATATGAAAAATGATATTATGTGTATATTAAGCACATACATATTGTGTAAACTAATGTGTGATTGGGGCTGGTTCTGTTATCAGTGTACCAATTCCATTCGATTCCATGCGCATATTGGTACATTGATACACGACATTCAAAAACGTATTCCAATCCATCATAAAATATTGAATCCTTTGAAATGAAATCCATGTCCTTGTAGTTTGTTCTATCATCGAAGTCATCGACTATGTAGGAGTAAGAGGGGAGTGATTTAGTTTGGTAAAGAATAAATAATTTTGTGCAAAATATTATGTTAATTTATTATTATTCTGAATATTATATTACCTAACATCTCATAGTTCATTGATGTGTTAGATGAATTTGGAGATGGAACTGGAAGCATCCGATAACGCAATGCCACTGACGATACGTCTTTGCATAATATTATTCCACCTTTCGGATTTGGACGAAACGACCTGCAACTAGTTTTATTACCCTCGCATGGACGATCGGTTTCCACAATAGAGCTATTTTGGCAGTTGCTCTTCAAACACAAACAACAAAGTTTACACACAAATGTTTATAGTACATACTCATTATTTTTATATAACTCAAAGTAATTTAAGTATATTCTTTTTGCCAATGGAATAGCATTCTAAAAACATTTGTGCAATACTTATTTCAATGATGCTAACCTAATGATGCTAGTACTAACCTTTATTAGAAATGAATGGCATTCATCAGGATTACGACACTGAAGCAAAGAGGTTTTAATTGCCACACTCGATGAATTGCTCCTGCATGAATAAATTTTCCGTAGCGTATTAATAAATATTCTTAAGGAACAATCCGTATTTCTACCAAAACGGTCTGCCAAGGAATCAGGAATGACTGTTGTAACATCCGCATCATTAATGTCGGCTAAATCAAAAAGTTATTTGTTTGTTAGCCTAAAATAAAATAGATTTTGAGTTTTTTTCCTGCAAGGTATTTTGTACTAGAATATTGCCGTTACATTGTCCTGAGACCAGTTGTATCACTACTTGCCCGGTTGAATTCTTAAATGTCCATATGGACGACTGAAGATTTTTATAATTTTTAGTTCCTCTACAGGTTATATTTTGTAGAGTGTCGGTTTTTTTATATGTCAATTCAAGTGTAGAAGTAAACGAATACTGCTTTGCCGAATCTGTTTCGAAGGTTCGATTTTTAGTCTTTACAACACGAGGGATCTGCTTAAGGTCATCATCCAGGATCTGTGTAATTAGCAGAAAAAAAATTACATCCTTAAATTAATTTTGTAAATTTTAGGAACGAATTTACACCTGCATCGCGTACACTGAGCTCTAATAAGAACTATAGTACATTATATAATAATAAGGTTATTAGTAGTGAAAAGTAAAAGAACTGACAATGTTAAGTTATTCATAATTAAACGTTTCGTTCTTGAATGAAATAGTTATATAAACAAGTATCTGACACAAAACTATGTACTAATTAATTTTTAAATCCAACTTTAAAATCAAATTAAAGAAACCATATATTTATAGTTTCTAGAAATTTACTCAATTGTAGGGAATCATTGTGAGGACTTCAATTTACAGTCAATGTATATATAATACTAAACACACTATTAAAATGCTGAAAGCATATATCATAAGAATAAGGATGTAGTTAGGTAAACAAAATAATTTATATGCATAATATATCAAAATTATCAGGAAATATTATAATATGTAACATTTTACAACACAATGTATTCATATAAGGATGAAAAATTACTTGCATAAATAGTTTGTTACCATATTGTTCATTATTTACCCAGTAGCTTAAGTACGACGAGGAGCGAGGAGAAAGATCTTCCCGGGCGGCCCAGGTCAATAACTTAAAACACAGTAGAATTTTTCTAAAAAATATAGTGATCACAATAATCAAGATAGCAATTTACCCCAACACAATACTCTGTATCTTCTTTGTGATGTTTCAAAATTATGGCATTAAAATTTTTGTAATCACAATAGTTTTAGTGAAACTGCAATAATATATGGCGTAAATTGATTTTCTGGCCAGGCTGAAAAACATAAATTGGTCTCTCCATAAAATTCAATTTTTTATTGTGGAAGTACACAAAATTACAAATAGTTGTACGCGATGCCCTAAATGCATGTATTTTAGTTTGATTTCGGGCTAAAAGATTTTGCCGTCGCGCGCGGTAATAAGGATATGTTTTACTATATATATAATTAAGCAGTTTAACATTTTTACTTCATTGACACTTGCCGGGCCAGAACAATTTATTGCTAGTCGGGCTATGGTTGTTACGGCCCTGTTTTACTTATTTGCTTTTTCTTATGGTCAAATCGGTCAAGTCAGTTGCCAGAATTGAAGTTACAGTAAATAACAGGAAAAAATTGGTTGGATTTGCCAGTCACTATTTAAAAACACAATGACAGTTTAAATTTAAATCTACTTCTTAACTAATAATAATTTTACCCATTGTCAACATCTATATATACGATAGTATCATGTAAACATTAAATTAATAGTTTTGTATTGCTGTTTTACCCCAGATTCCCGCAGAAAAAAGAGTTAATAAGTCAGATTATTGCCCACGATAATTATTAAGCAGCGAAAACAACTTACTGGAAATGATTTGTCTGTCTGGACGTCTGTAAGTCTGTATGTGCACTTTTCCCAGAATGCACTATACACGTATCTACTACACTATTAACACTATAATATGCTTATAGCACTATGCCATTGTTGAATGAAAATGAAAATGAATGTACATTTTTAAGATTAGTTTTTTATTTTATTATTCTTTTCAATTATGTGTTGTACTGTAATATTAGTGCTGTGTGTGAATGTGATCTTGTCGTTTTGCCACGCTTGTTTCATTTCGTTTGTGTGTTATAATGTGGTTGCATTCTTGAAATAAATTTTAGTCTCAATTTTTTCTCACAGAAATCTGTAACGTCCGTTGAATTCCTCATTTTCATGGTCGTGTAGACAGTTTTATGGAGTTTTTAATAATCAGTTGATTTTAGTTATTTATCAGTATTGTCGAGCAGGCAGTTACTGATAACATTATAGACAAGTCGGTTCAGTGTTGTCGAGTACACAATCATTGACACTTCGTTTTCACGTGAAAGATTAAAAGTTAAAAATTTAGCTGACAGTGGTAAAATAACTTGTGAAATAAAAGTCATATTATTACCTGCAACCACACTATACATATCTGCTACACTCCAAGTTCCTATATGTGTCTGTATGTGAACTTTTACCGTCTACAATTCTCTACACGTCCTCTATAACACTCTACATCAAAAAAGTGGTCATGAACCGTCTAACTGATTAGCATTCGTACTGTACCAAAATAAGCTACAGCCATTATTCAGACTGTAGCTTATATAATTGTTTCTATCCAGCTATCCACATTGTGATGCACGGTTGAACGTGACATCTTTCACCATTCACTGTATTTGTATCGCAAACACCACGACAAATCATCAGTAATTGGTATAGTTACAATTAGCAGGTGTCTTTACGTCGGAAGCTACTTTATAGAAATTTTTTGTCAGTCTGTCATTATATTTTTCTGTCAGTTCGTGAACTTTTACCAGAATGGATTGTATGCATACATGCAGCAATTTTTAACACTGTAGACACTCTATACATTAACAAACTACTACACTATTCTGAAATAAATACTTTGTATAACTACTAGGTACCCTATTAACTCTACACACAACACTAAAAGTGTTACACTCACACCCCAAAAAGTGTCCCAGGACACCCCATTAGCTGACGCTACTTTCTTTTATCTATTTTCCCATGGTTTTTTTTGCAATAGAACTGAGTACCATAGCCTGCCCATCCAGCCCATCCAAAACATCCGTAAAATTAAATTCAGCCAATCCAAAACATCTAAAAACCTATATTTTTCTATTCCAGTCCAAAATTCTCAAAGCTTTTCTCACGACCCATCCATTCACCTTTAAATAAAGTAGGGAATATAATTTCAAACATGTATAGGCTTCTTTAAATCAAATAAATTGATACTATAAGAAGCATGAGTGCCTATTAAAGCACATATTATGCAGTACGTATATTTATCTATATCTTCAAGGTTAAAAAGTCAGAGAAAAAATCATTCTATTTCCTGGTGAACGGGAATTGCCTTGGTATTTCTTCAGAATCAAACTCACACTTTAAAAAAAGATATTTTAATGTTTGTGGTTGGATTTTTTCTGTGAGTTATGAATAATTTGTGCTAGCTGACTCTACAGCACCATTTCAACCTCAGTCTTTTAAAAACACGTCCGAATTTTAGAGGCAAACTACAGATTTGCATATTGGCACCAATCTAACCTGGAAGGGTGCATCATAAATAAAAATTTGGTTAATGACATAGAAAAACCGCGTATATATATATACAGAATGCTACTCCAATCTGACAAGCATGGCGAGTAACGTCTATCTGATTGGCGCTCGACTGATTATTCACTCGACAATTCCATTACATTTGGAGTAGCATTCTGTTGTATTTGTACAACACCTATGTTCTTTGGGTTAATGAAAACAAAAAACTCAGCCGTAGTGTAACTGAGTATACTTTCAATAATACGAAGGATTTCAGATGTAAAGCTGTTGGCAATTCCATTTTACAGTATTACCAAAATAATAATTTTATTTTTCCAACATCGTATGACAATTATAAATCTCTACCCTACCACCAATTATAGTATCATTATTCCGAAATCATTTGTGGATTTCATGAATACATGGGTGCTTGAAAACAGATTTAGAAATATGCTGCATTCATTGTTTGAAAGGATATGAAATAATGAAAATAACTACATTTAGAAATACAGGTATGACAGATTAAATTTTCAGGTAACAAATACACAACCTTTGTAATTCTGGTTGCCTTACTTTTCGTGTGTTTTCTCGTGCTTCTAGCAGAAATGTGTTTTGGTTGGAAAAGTTTGCCAGTAACCGCACAAGAGACAATAAAGACATTCGTCGCGCCGATTTTCATATAACTTTGTACAGACGATGCTTATTAGGTTATGCAAATCTCGTGTGAAAAATATAATAATATAATATAATATTCAATGGGTCTTTATATCTTTTCTAAAATCCAACTTTTCCCATGCTATTTGTATAAATAATAGTTATATAAATAACTTGTTCTATTTTCCAATTTTTCATTAGCTTTGAACTTTTAAAATATATGTAAATAAAACTTCTCAAAATGCATTTTAACTAGCTAGCGATTTGACAAAGTGTTGGCTTCTATGTGTTTTACAATAGCAAGAATGCTACGTTTGTTGCAAGTACCTATTTTGCTGGACTTCCAACTTCAAGACACTACAGGTTTCAAATGATCAAATTTCATCCGAAAACCAAATACTCATAATGTTTTTATTTGTATAAAAATATTGTTCGTGCGTTTTTTAGTTTTTAAAAATTACTAAGACTCCACAGACGAACCGACGAGTTAACGAACAAAAGTTTTTATTGGCTTCTTCAATATAATTAGACCCAATCTGTCAACCTGATCCTCTGCTTTATGTTCGTAATATTGAAAATAGTACCTCCCTGGTGGCGCTGTATAGTTTCCACCGACAGTGAATTGTCTCACTCAAATTATAATTCTACAAGGACAAAATAGTTACCCACCTATTTTATTCTTATAGCTTACATCAAGCATTGAACTTCAGAATGCTCGTGCTACGCACTTTGAAACATTTTGGGTTGATTTTGGCATAAATTAAATGTGTTTTGCCTGCAAGGCTACAATAAATGCCATTTTTATGTTGGTGTCGTTTGAAACCAAGTCATGGGTACAGTACTGCTTTTAATCTGGGCCTGGGTATTATTAAGCTTTAGCTTAAAAAGTTAAAAAGTGAGTAAATGAAAGTCTCACTTATAGGGCAAAAATTTCGTTTTTGCTCTTGTATTGAAAATTAATCATTTTAATTATTTCTAGTGAGGCAATTACCTACTTAGCTCTCTATACACGGCCTTTATATAAATATCTGTCTTAACAAGTCTTAATTCCTAATTAGTTAAATCAAAGGAAATATTTAAAAAATTGAAGCTGTTTATTACTTGTGTATACTGAATATATTTATTGAATACTACAAAATATTTATTACAGTAAAGACAAAAAAATTGTTATAACATTCATTCGTGTATCTGTGCCCTAGATCTTTGTCTACATCTAACTTCACGCCAACATTATCACGGGAAAAATAAAGCACGCCCCCTCGAACAATCATCAAACGGAGTTACCACCAAATACTAAATTGATATTCTTCGTTTTTTACATGACCCTTTTGAACGCAATCACTGAATAATTACAATAATATAATTGATACTAGTAGATCAATACACGCCTACCATTATTAGCATTTACAAATATTTTTTCCCCAATTTGAATAAATTTTATTTTGGTCTTAATGATACGAGTCCCTTTTAAACACATGTTAAATGAAGTATATACCATAATTTACGGAATACCAACCCATGGTCAATTTACAATCCCTTTGGGGGTTTAATAGAATAATCCTGAATAATAATAATAATAGCGGTTGAAACCAAATACAACATATAAAACACACTGATTATACAAACCCACTGGGTCTTTATTAACGACATCTTGAACAGAATTAAACTTTGAAATCTTAGAACGCATGGTTGGTATATCGTAAATTACAGTGCATATAAAGCAATAAGTGTTATGCATGTTTTAGAGAAAGCACTCTATCTATCTTCTAGAATAATATTTAGACAAACACAGATTCACAAATTATTGACTGTTATTATAATTACTTTGATGGTTACTAGTCAGTAAGAATATTTTGTTATCAAGCTATACAGAGTTCAATACTCACATTAAAACATACATCTTTTAAAAATTAAAATTACACAGTTGTGTAAAGAGAATTGGACTCATCAAATCGGTTTGTTTGTTCTCTCAATAAAAGTCTCAGTTGAGAAAAAGGCGTACGATCCTTTGGATATGAATCCCAGCAACAAAGCATAATGTCATAGCTGAAAAACGAAAATACCAAGACAATATAAAACTACATACATACAGAAATTGCATCATACATTGTGAGATGGATATTGTTACAATACATTTCCTTGTTTGCGTAATCCGGTTTTTGCATTCTGTGTCCATCGCTGAGCAGTTTCCAAGAATTGAAATCCCAATCCAAACCAGGATACGGAGTATTACCCAAGGTGAATATTTCCCACATTGTCACTCCAAAGCTCCAAATATCCGTCTCTACAGAAAAATGCAAGTCTCTCAAAGACTCGATGGCCATCCATTTTACAGGCAATGGTGTCTACACATACATTAGACACCAAAATGCTGTTAGTACATTTTACAACTTTGCATTCGAGAACTGCATTTACATTCACAAATAAAATTCAACCTTGGTGGTTTTGATGTAAAGAGAATTTTCGTAAAGCTGTTTGGCTAAACCAAAGTCACATATTTTTGCTGTTAGGTTATCCGTCACAAGAATATTTCTTGTGGGTAAATCACCATGAATAACCTTTTCGTACATGAAACAATCATTAGAAACCAACGTGTTGCACATATATTTAATTAATCTCGATATAATGAAGACAGTGTAAGTAAAACTAATAAATGTATATTGAGAATAATAATAAGTGTCATGCATACTATTAATTTATTAATCGTTAAGCTAATTGTAAGTTGATGTGTTAACCTACATTTTTACTACTTATATATTCCATGCCGGTCGCTACTTCGTAACTCCAGCGTACTAAATTCGATGTAGATATTCCGTTATCATACTGCTTGCTTCTATGAAAACATTTTTGACAATACAAGGTTGGTTGGTATATAATCATAATGTTTTATCAAAAGAACAAACATATTGTGGGTAGGTATATATATTTTATTATTTCTTCACTATTTTCACTATGTAAAAACAACAAATCTGTCTATCGGCGAATTACTTTTAAATTCTTCAAGCCAAAATTGAAACCTTCTGAAATACAATTGGAAAACGGAAGAAAATTGAGTTTTTTATTTACCAATTATTCAATCATTTAAAAAATAAACGATTGAATAATAAATAGTAAATAAACTATAAAAAACGTTAAAATATATAGCATAATAATAGTACCCTTTTAGTATTCGTTTATCATCAAAAAGATCGACGAAATGAGGGCGACTGTTTCTGAGCATTGTAACAAGATCTCCATTAACGCAGTATTCTACCACGATGTACAGTTCCACTATCAATTATCAAACAACACAAATGTTATTAGTTTAATCAGAATTGGATTGTATTTAAAACAGTACTATTTATTTATTATTGAAAATGCAGGGATAATAGGGCTGTGAAAAGCTTTATTTAGTTTTCAGAATACCATGTCATGTTAATAGCATATCTATTAAATTACACCTTTAATATTAGTTTACTTAAAATAATTAAGATAAGGCTTAAGACAGGTGGGCAAGGAATTGGTTGCATGGCGAAGGAGGCAAACTATAAACAAGCTGTTGAAATTCAATTTTATATTAACGCGCTTAAAGCGAAAAATGTTATCAAAAATCAAACAGTATTTTACGTTAACATTTATGATGTATGGAGAAGGGATGTAGTCTTAAAAAACTGATAATTCTCAGAGGTTGATCAATAGCATAGTATATTATTATATAACATTTAAATTTGAATTTTTATAACAAATTACGTTCAGTCTATGTCGTTTCGGGTAAAAAAGAGATTGGAAACTAAACGACTTACATTGACGAATGTTTTTTGTACAGGCTCCAATCAAATTTACAAGATTTGCATGGTTGGCAACGTAACACGTCACTTTCAATTCAGAAAGAAGAGCTTTGAAAAATATTATGTCAGCTCCAGCCCGGATAGATTTCACTGCAACAACATTAGAGTTATATCTGCCCTTTCGGATTGTCCCATAAGCACCACTGCCAATTATCTCAGCTAAAATTTGATTCATATTATACAGTTATTAATTCAATAATTTATAACAAACTTCCTTGAATAATTATGAGAATTCAGTGCCTATAGTAGCGCTTATTTGTAAGTTTTAAATGCATATTTTACAAATTGTACCCATTCAATATTGAACAACTAACACATAGAAGCAAAATTTGTAAGAAGCGATAACAAAAAGGCAAGTCAACGGGTTGGAATATATTTTTTTTAAATATTGCTACAACTAATTGAAAAATTAACAAATTGAGAGAATCGAATAAAAAGTTAACCCAATTTCAGTTCTTCAATAGGTACTTCAAAATTTGGATCGTAAGGTAGATATGTGGGATTGTCGGTTTCACTAGGGACGCCATTTAGAAATTCTAGAATTTCATCTTCAGACAATGCGAGTAATTTTTGTTGTTTGATTCTATAAATTATTTTTAGGGAGAAGAAAGATAACAGTAGTATTCCACCCACACCAAATAAAGCTGGAAGTAGTGAAGATGGTCCTTTTACTGCATAGTCAATCAGTATGGTGCATGTGTCATTGCCTTTGAAATTACTGGTTTGGCATACAATTATTATTTCGCTGGGGGGAAAATATTTCGCGGATAATACCGATGTGTTATTGCCAAACGAAGTAACGTAACTCGTATCCAAAAGACTCATTTCGTTGGTTTTCTGCACTCATGAACATTATAATCAAAGTTTTGTATTAATCAAGTAGGAACGTGTATCAGAACTAAGTAAAATCTTTGAGATTACCTTGTCGAAAATAGCGAACCACAAAATATTAGCTGGAGGCTGAGCAGAGGTTTCACAAATAAAACGTCGTTTGGAAATTTGTATTATTTTTGTGTTTTTCGGACCACTGGATTCTAGTTGTGCACAGACCAAAAACTGTGTTATAAATATTATACTTTACCTAATAAAATATTTGATTTATCTATAATGTACAGAAATAATTACATTATTCAGACGCGATAAATTAAATTAACAAATTCATACCCAGAATGATTATGTCCATTTCTTCAGAATGAGTCAGTATTTCTTCATTCCATAGAGGGGCCACACATTCCAACACTTGATGGTCACCTTGAAGCTTATTCAATATTATTTTAACCGTTGATGTGTAAACATTTTTAAGCTCAATTCTTTTTTCCACAGCATCATCTGGTCAGGTTTAAAGTACAAATTATTAAGACTTCTAGCTTCTTTTTCGAAGTTGAAGTAACACAATTGTATTCTGCGGACCATTAGTATGTCTCTATACATTATACATAACAATAAATCTTAGAAACATGTAAATTCATTCTGCGCGATCAGACTTATACATTATTCGGCTTTTGGTATTGAAGTAGATAAAATTATAAAACCAGGCACGTAATTGACATATATCAGAAGGTGCATGGAAGCAAACTATTTAAAGGCATTAAATCTAATTCGTAGATGCACAATAAATATAAGGTAAATGGTAAACTTAGTCCACAGACTTTTACAAAATAACATTACCAACAGGGTTGCCAGATATACTCAAATCATGAGTATTTTACACAAATTTAGCCACATTCTCAAAATTCTCATGAGAATGTCATAATACTCAAATCATACTCAAATGTACCCAAACGTCTTGAAAATAGCAAAATCTAGGGTATTTTCAAGTAAAAATTGGCATAATTCTTTATTATTTTCATTTTCCTTTAAACTTTTTACTAAATCTTTCCAAATATTACGTATTTGTGCATGTGCTTTAACGCTTAAATACAATATTTCGTCAAATTTTCTTACATTTATAAAGCATACTCTCATACTTAGTTTCTGGCAACCCTGATTACCAAGGCAAAAAATAAAATATTTCTACACGACGAAAGCATTAAAAATAGAGAAATTTATATTAAGGTGAGGGGAGACCATTTTACTCATTTCACCGTTATTGACTTGAAATTTTGAAAAGCTTTATTTTGTTCAAAAGCTTCAAAAGTTACTACAGTTTTAAAATTACTTAATCTTGCTGCTGTACTAACGCTTGAAGAAACAAGGTTTTCGAAAACATTTCCACTATATAAATTAAAGGTACAATTTGTAGCTAATCAAAAGTATAAAATATATTAAAATCCAAGTTTCTATTCAAAACGTACAGCAACTGAAATTTATATACCAATTGCAATATCCAACCTTACTCTTCGATACTATATATTACCTGTGACAGAAGTTTCACATGCTGCCAGTATTTGAGCGCGG
>JAQFYB010004146.1:0-17110 GCA_034694085.1 Pogonognathellus longicornis | reverse complement strand
CCAAATCTCACATTTTACTATAAATCGATGACTGAAATCCACAAATCTGAATCTCATCAAAATCCGAATTTCGTAATTCAATCATAATCAGAATCTTGTACTATAATATACATAATCATAATTTTTTCTGAATCATAGTCAGAATTTCCGAACTATAATCAAGCCTTTAGTCATATTATGCAGTTTGTTCTATAATATTAAAGCTTTCTAAGTTGAAGAGATATATATTCATTTAATGTCAGAAGTGTTTAATCCCAATTTCTAATTATATTTAGATTCGAAAAATGTCAGCTGTGTAAGGTGCACAATTTGTGATAAAAAGCACTCAATGACGGATGCATTTTCAAGCTCAGTTTTGCTAGAACTTCTGGAAAGAGAAAGACTAACTGAGGAAGCTAAAAACTTGGCTTTAGTTAATCCCACTTGCACGTATTGCGTGAGAGGGGATGATGCTGTGTCGTGGTGTGAGCAATGCGGTGATCATTTGTGTGTTTCCTGTAAAGAGGTAAGATCAGTTAGTGGCTTAATAATTATACTTCATTTTCATTTGGCGTACTGCAATGTAACAATTGAACTAAAGATATCATTTGTCCAAATTAGCACCATGGATTTACTACCAAAACCCGAGATCATACACTCACTGATGTATCGGAGAAGAAATCAGAATTGCCCGACCTTAAACAGACTTCATACACCGTTTGCCAGCTTCACAGTAAATCATTGAGTCAGTTTTGTACTTCATGTAATCAAGCATTGTGTGATTTATGTGCTGGAAAGAAACATATTGGTCATGCCATGGAAGCCTTGAAGGAGCTGGCTGATCAAACTAGAACAAGCATTAGGAAGAGTCTTAAAAAAATTAGGTAAAAATTCTTTAAAAAGCATTAACAATTGATCTGAACTATACATTATATTTTGTTTTTTAAACTTTTAACGTCTACTCAGTTCTATTATTCGGTTCAGCAAAAATAATTCTGAAAAGTTTTGTCACACTTAATAATACATTTAACTCGTTTGTCTTTTCCATAGTTCATTGATGCCCAAGTTTGAAGAAATTGAAAATATTTTGCTTCATAAATCAAAACACATGCTGGAAACTCAAAAAAAGTTTTTAATTAATGAAGCCTCAGCACAATTGACCAGGTTATTCAATAATGGTTAAATAAGTTCATTTTTCATTGGACAAATTGTGCTTATGAATGATGTTTTTAAAATTTTGATAGACTTTTGTCTGCATTGATGAGACGTGAAATGGAACAAAGAAAAGAATTAACTGAAACAGTGGTACACAAAGTGAAGGAATTAAACTTAAAACGGCTCAAAGTAAGCTCTTTACTGAAACAGTCACAACAATTTCTTGAAATATCTCATGACTTGCTCAGTGAGGCAAGCGACTGGGCTATCATTACCAACAGACAGTAAGTATGAAATAGGTGTTTTATTTTGCCGATTTAGAATTGGCTGATTAATCTTATTTTCTCAATATGCTAATGTAAATAGAAGTTGTGACTTTAATATAATTTAATTAGAATGTACGAGGCACAGTTGTTTAATATAATTGATACATCGGAACAATTCGATGAGCAGAGCAAAATTGATGCTTATATTGAAAAGGGATTTAATTTTCTAATGGATAAAAGCGTTGGCCATCAAGCTGAAAAGCGTAAGTGCAAAAGTTCAACCTAGAGTGCATTTAAATAGTTGCCTCTGCTCTGAAATATTATAATGATTTGACAAGTAAAAAAATTAAATTATTAGCTAAAGTTTTGTACGTCTATATTTCTAAATTGGCAGATATTAATCTGACTGCGAAGATTACTTATTCCTTCAATCCGAAGGCTCCAACTGAAATTAAAATTATTGGTTCAGCACTTACAAACAAAACATATTCAAGAAATAATATCCCTAAAAATATTGTTCCTGTCAGACCACCTTTAAGTTCTAAAGAAAGTAACGGTTCTCAGCAGCAATCACAAACCAGGTCTAATAATAAACCTAGTCCTGTTAAAGCTACTGAAGGAATGGAAAAGCCTACATCTTCTGAAAAGGCGAACATTGTTTCAAACAGTATGGCAAATCAAAGGAAAATTGGAAATGAATCGAATATAGCAAATACAAGTATGGGTAATGAATCATCCAATGTTGTGGAGCAATATGTCAGCTTGAATGATCAACTAATAATAGAACCAGTGGAGGATGATTCAGAAGGCATGGAAGAGGATATGGAAGTAGATGGTGAACAAAGGCTACAAGAAGACAACATGACAGATATACTGGACGATGCGGAATATGATGTCGGTATGAGTGACGACGACTTAGACATCCCTAGGAAAAATGTTGCAAAACAGTCACCTTCAAAGTCGGCTAAACCTATTCAAAGATTTGGGAAGAAAATGGAAGACCAAAATACCAATAACTTTGAGGGGGATTCACAAACTGAAGATACAGATCAAGGAGAGGCAATGAGCGAAAACAATGGAAATAATAGTGCTTCTGAAGATGAATCTCAAAATGATGCTCCAGATTTGTCTCCGGAAAGTATGAAGTCTCCACCAAAACTGCAAAAGGCGTCAGCAACCAGAAGTGTTAAACCACATCCTACTGATTACGAAAATCCTTCTGAGTAAGTAACAAGTACCATTTTCTGTGAAATGCCAGTTCGAAATTAAAGAAGGAGTATTATTTACCTTAATTTTTTTTATGTTTAGTGCGCCTCCCCCAATATTGCACCCCAGTGTTAACCTTCTTGAACACGATGGAGAAACACCAGATCTAGAACCTCAGATTGCGGCAAAAAGTAAGCGTACCCTGGGGAAAGATGACGAAAGTTCTAATCCAACGGAATCCGACAGTCAGGAATCGGGAACTAGTAGAAGGTCCACCAGATCTCGTAAACTTTCTGGAAGACATAATAGAAACGAATCCCCTGTAGCGAGAAAACTGGGGCCTTCAACCCGGCGAAGAGGGTAAGTTGCATTGGAATTTGATTGACACCTAAGGGCAAGGGGGATTACGAAGTGCGGTTAAGGGGGGGTCGTCGAGATATCTACAAACAGCATGTCGCGACCGCGACCCTAATTCTCGCTTAGTCTAACTCACATACCTATACGCAAAAGACACTTATCTCAAGTTTGTGGCGTTACGCGTAAGACAATAACTCCTATACCTTATACATTTAGTTAGTGTCTTGTGCGTAAAACTCACATACTTGAGGGTCGCGAATCGCGATTTAATATAATAAAATGTGTAACAATTTTTTGTGGCAAGCAGTAAATCAATCATTGTTATTCGTTATTCCCTTCGCCCTTCATATTGTGTAGTACATTTATAGATTGCCAGCAACTTGTACTTATGTATAGCTTACACGAAACCCCGCACTCTCAACGTTGTAGTCTCCTCGCCAGATTTGAAAGTCGGGTTTAATTGGGTCTAGTGAGTCAAGTAAGTTAACCAAGGCACTTTAAATAATATTAGCACCCATTGATTCCTTGATTATCATAAAGTCGATTGGTGTACTAATTAACTTTACTACTCCCTAGTCTTCATAAGTTAATAAATTATTAAAGAAAATAACTACCGACTGGTGACTATTACCTAGACGCACAAGATAAACAAGTGTTTATCTTGTGCGTCTGTCTAGCTATTATTGATTAAAGTGCCTTCTGCCTTAGTTCACTAGAAGATCCAACTAAACCCGACTTTCAAAGGCCAGACTACAACGTTGAGAGTGTAGGGTTTTGTACAAGTTGTACATACAGTAGTAAGTACAGTTTGCTGGCAACCTAGTACATTTCCTGCAGTCATGTTTTGTAATAGACGTGTATGAATCTAGTAAACCGTAAACTGTAGACATTGTTTCTAGTGGGGGCAATTGCCTCAAGGGCAAGGGGAAATAATACAGAGGGCAGGGAAATTGACCAAAGGGCAGTACAGTGCGCAGTGGTTTCAACAAACGTGATAACAATAATGACAAGTGAGACAAGCAAGGGCGTATACAGGGTGGGGCCATTGCCCCAAGGAAATATACAGTGATATCAAAACTTGTATCTGACACCCCAAACGTCTCCACCACTTTCCTTTATCCGTTTTACTATGGTTTATTTCGTTTTTACACTTACAGTAGTGCGTCTTTGGACTTCCCATCGGAGGATCGTAGCAGAAGCGATTCCAGATCATCTCTTCGATTGCGATTTGGAACAACATCAGAACTTCCATCAAAACGTGAAAGAAAGAAAAAAACCGACCCCGAATTTGTGCAAGAAATACTTAAGAAAAGAGCAAAATCAGAGAAGGTGTCTCCGGTACATGCCACAATAACTCCTCCTTCAACCGATGGTAGACGTGGACGCAAACCTGGTCGGGGTCGAAAACGACATACTTTTGGAGGCAGAAAACCGAATGCTGTGGGCCACGAAGTTGAAGTTGACAGTAATTGAAAATTTGTTGGAATGCAATTTTTTCAACTTTGTTTTTTTTATTTTTACAGACTGATTTTCTATAATTAGTAGTTTCAAACGAAGTCGCTGCTGAAGCAATGGACTTTCCTTTAGTAAAAGAGGAGAAAATGAAGATCGGCGACGATGCTGATGGGAATGAGGATTATTGTGCTGTGTGTAAAGATGGAGGAGATGGAGATTTGTTGTGCTGCGATTTGTGTCCAAAAGTATTTCATTTAAAATGTCATTTGCCTGCAATTGACCAAATACCCGAAGGTGATTGGCAGTGTTTTTTCTGCAAACCTCGGGATGAAGTTTTTGACGATCCTGAAACAGAAGGAGACAAATCCTGTCCTGAAGAAAGTATTCAGTTTCGGAGCAGAAAGGAATATATGACAGCCTGTAAATTTATGTGTGAAGTTTATATGATTCCAGAAAGTGTAGTCACCAGATCTTATTTCGAGAAAATGTACAGGGTAAGTTCACTTTTTCACATTAAAAAAGTTGGGTTTTTAATCATGTGATTTTGTTTTTGAAACTAATAATTTATTTATTTTAATTTTGATACTAAATATAGTTGGGTAAACTTGGAGCTGGAGGACCCATTTACAGTCTTCCTAGTATTCGGACCCGTTTGACACTTATGAATCCTAAACCTTACACCTACTTTTCGGAAATATTGGATAATATGAAAACAATGTTTGAGCAGGCATCCGAGTTCTACCATGTACGTAGACCACATTATTATTTATTCCACATACTAGCAAAACTTAAAATGGTATTTTTCATATATTTTTATTGCTTTTGTTTTAGGAATCCTCTGATGAGTATAAGCACACGAAAACTTTTGAGGCTAAATTCACAGCACTTCACGAGTCTTATCTCCCACAAATTGAAACCTTTGTCAAGCCCGACCCTCAAGAGTTGATAGATTAAGTTATGACATTTTTTGCACATTCTAGCTTGGCTAACTGGTATGTTTCGTTGTAAGTTTCTTTCAAAATTCTTGCACACAGTGCAAATTATTAATGTAATTAAATAGTATTTGTACATAAATCTCTAAATGTTTATTACATTTCGTCATAATTAATTGTCATGTACATTTACGAAAAATTCAAAATTTCAAACAAATTGTTAATATAATAGCAATTATAAGGAAAATAGCTAGAATTAAAATGATACTGGCAAATTATCTTTTTAGTTTAATCACAAACTTTCAAATAGGTTTCGTTTCAATAAGTGTTTCATTGATTTTATGACGTTGTGTAATTGTGTAGACTTCTTGTATGTATCCATAGTATAGCAAGTGGTAAGATTAAAAAAACAATACGATAAAAAGCATTTATGTAATGCATGCACACATCTTTATCATACATTATAATATTGTAGAAATACTCTAACATTCTACTAATCCTTTTTCTTAATCCTTCTTATCAGCTCATTAAGCTATAACGCAGCCCAACACTGTAGTGGTGCGTTCAGTGTTTTGGGTTACCAATTTTTAGGAAGTGCAGGAGCTGTTATGGTTTATGGAATTGGTAAAGTAAAACACTGAACACACCATTACACAAAGTGTAAAACCAAATATACCCTCAGACCATAGAATAATGGTAAATACATACGGGTCGTTAGGGCTTTAATGTTGTTTTACGTTTGACTTGAGAATTGTGCACCGGCATTCAGATTGGATGGGATTAAATCAGTGTAGCCAATGCCATACATGCTGCACAATCCCTCCTGCCCTCCTCTCACCCACAAACAACACGCCGCGTTGTTTTTACCAATGTTTTGTCCACCACTCACGCTTCACTTTTCCTTGATTTTTCGTTGCTCAATCGTAAAACAACATTCAAGCGGTTTCGCCTTCTCTCTAAGAAACGAAAAAGCTCTCAGAGTCTCTGACCCTCAGGCCAATTAAAAATATGATTTCATAGCTGAAGGAGCTGATAAGAAGGATTAAGAAAAAGGATGAGTAGAAATGTTAGAGTATTTCTACATAACTTTTCTTACACGACAATCTAAAATTGCATTAAACCTGTCAGCTAAACGTCATCCATCGGAATGTTTTAAAATGGCATTTTAAATGAAAGTACGACTCACTAGAATGGGAATTTATTAACTAATTGATTTATTAAGCTTGAATTTAGATAAAATGATATTCAATATTGAAGAGTTAGATCATAAACAATTCTTTCTGAAAAAGAAACAATCTGTGAAAGTTGTTGTTGCACTTTTGATTATTTAACTCTGCCACTTTTAGTATATAATAGCCATAGCCTCACTTTTAAGTAGTACCTACTTCAGTAGAAGATATAATAATTAATGCAAAATGTTATATTATTTGCCTAAAACCCATATCTACAACTTAGATACAATACAATTACAAACAAACATTAACATGCATGTAATAAATATGCAGTACAATTGGTAAATACAATTTATTCACTAACGAAAGCAAAAACATCATTTTCTCATTATCGGGTATTTTATTTTGTAATCGGTTTGCTTTGCAGTTTTTCACTCTGAACATGAACATGCATTCATAATAATTGTACATTTCAAAAATGCATTCATAATAATACCCACACCTTATTTAAAAATGCATTCGAAAAGTTAGAAATTAGGCATGAATAACAGTGAGAGAAATGAAAGCGTCATTGCGTAATGAAAAAAGTATAGCGTTATAAATGCTTCTATATAGTTTTTATGTTTTATATATCAGTTCCGAAGCTACGACTCATGCCATATTTGTTGTATGTAAGAGCTTGTACTCGAGGTTGTTCCCAATGTTCCTCATAACTTCCACAATGACCCGAAGAATTACCCATAGCTGAAGAACCACCTCTTGGAATTGTATTTGTGCCTACACTATTTCCGTTGTGTCTCCGATTAGTGTTGTGTGCGATAGTTATGACCGAGGGTTCTGATTGCTGTGTGAAGTATGCGGCTGCAACTGCAGATACTCCCGCAGGTGCTCCCACATCGTCAAAATCTCCGTATGTGCAATCTGAGTGATTACTTCCACTTTCGCTATCTCGCAGCTTGCAAATGTAAAGTATTATAACTACGCAGTAGACCACCATGAAAAACAGAACTAACAAACTTAGGAAAATGTGGAACATGTCAACTGTAAATCCAAAATTTCGAAGTCCATATTCATCATACATGCCCCCCATAGGAGACAGGAGGACAAGATTAAAGACAAAGGCAAATGTTTCCAGCGTTATAAAGGCACCACCAGACCATCCCAACAATCTCGGGGATTTCTGAAACAATATCAATGTCAAGCTTTTATTTACTCATGTACTGTACAGTGTACATACTGGTGTAATGTGCATATACAACGGTATGTATCCAGTATCTGTATAAAATATGCTTATGATTAGGTAGTTGGAATATAAAGCAATAAAATCCTTTGATGTACACCGTTAGAAGAAAGGTATTTGGTTACATAATGGAAAAATTGCATACATAGGACAAAGGACATTAAAATTTATGGTTTCTGCATAAACGTTTCATTCTAGGGGTTTGATTAAAAGTAAATGCGAGTACCTTTTCCACACCACGAAATATAAGGCCACCAAGAGTAAACAGAATGAAGAAGTAACTTGCTATTACAATGGCACCCAGAGTTTTTTTAGACTGTAGGATTAAAATATTAAGAATTCATGAAATGCCTAATGAATCAGTGAGGCAATCATTATGAATAGAATTTTTAATGGGAATGGATTTTCAAATTACTTTTTCTTCGTCGCCATAAGAAGATATTCGGTAAAGATGAATCAATGATCCCATCAGAAGCACAAATGTTACAAACTGTAAAGTAAAAGTCATAAAGTTTCAATTTATTCCAGGAAACAACTACATGGAACAATATACTAGTGTACAATGTAGTATATTGTTCAATGAAACAACTAAAGACCATTTTGCATCTGACTATAATACTTAATTAAGTAAAATGTCATGATTGGTTTCGTTTGTTTATCCAAGTCACTTTCATAAAAAAAACTTAATCGACTAAATGCTAATTATAAATCGAACAGGCAGTCACTGCAGTGTTCTTGAATTCATTTGTTTGAACTTAAAAACTTTTACCTTGTTCCTACTCTCTTTATACAAACAAAATCAAGATTGTAAAATTAAAATTAATTGAATTCGAAACAATCATTTGTAATTAAATTTGCAGCTTGCTTATGAAATATTATAGACCAAAGAATATTTGTATAACGACTCCTCAAAAGAAGGACACAGCAAACAATGAGATTTATAAAGTATGTTTGCACACGAGAACAATAAATGTGAGTAATAAATCTGATTACAGAGATTGTGTTTTACAGAGTATAGAAACATGTATTTACAGATATTCAGGTTTAAGTTGTTTCAAATGAGTCCTTTTGTTTTCAATACTTTTCAAAAAGTGTGAAACCATTAATTATTGAGTGATAAAATGGTATGTAATGTAGTGATGATGAATACATAAGCATTGCATAAAAACGTGTGAGACTCTAGACGTAAAAATAATTTGTCTCAAGTCGGTATTTTTTACGTTTTGTTCTCTCCTTCCTTCGTCGCTTGCTTGCACGTTGCACGGTTCACGGTATAAATAAAAACACACGACCGTAGCCAGGAGGGGTAAGGGGGCAATTGCTTTCCACTCGAAATCCGGAAAAAATAGGTTACTTTTTCAAAAAAGTACCAAAAATCGCAACATTTTTCGCGCTGTGCGCGAATTTCATGCTCATTTTTGCTTGATAATTTTTTGCTGAATTTTCCCCCTAACCAAATTCTGGCTACGCCTGTGTGTGTATATCAAACCATCACACATAATAGTAGTAATAGTAGTACACTATACAAGTATCTACCTATAGTACATGTACATTCTACATACCTACCGTCGATCGCAGTCTTTGTTGTTTAATACCTCAGACAAGACACATATATTTTATGTACTGTTTGTTATGTACCTATGTAATAGTACGTAAATAATGGTGACAAAGCATCAAGAAAATATTTCGCTCTATATACAATTATCAAATTCAGGTTGTTTTCAACTAAAAACAACCCTAATGCATAGAAAAGCTAGCACCCCAATAATAGCAGTTGAGGTATATGGACGTTCGGTTCTGTCATTGGCGAATTAATAATTAGAAAATGCATGAGTGCAGCTCTGCACTATGTAAACACTTTTGTACTTGATTCGCAAAATTATTGATCCACCTAATTTCACGGCAAAATAGTAGTGACTTTGTGAAAGGATCCATCAACCTAGTTTATAATAATTCCAAGATATCGGTGCAAAAACGTATGCTTTGTAATAATAAATGTCAACACGGACAATTATTATAATACATACGTAAGTGTTTAATCTGAAGAACGTAAATTACTCTGAGTCTAGAGCATACATACTTGCAACGAAAT
Source organism: Pogonognathellus longicornis (assembly GCA_034694085.1). Classification (NCBI taxonomy): domain Eukaryota; kingdom Metazoa; phylum Arthropoda; class Collembola; order Entomobryomorpha; family Tomoceridae; genus Pogonognathellus; species Pogonognathellus longicornis. Next base: position 7,256 of record JAQFYB010004146.1, on the reverse strand, counting down.
GATAAAAAAACACATCACAATGATCTATAATTTTAAATGTAACTACTAAGTTGCTTAGTACTGCCCATGTAAATTTAACACTTACAATTGAAATCATTAGATTAAGGGACCTAGAAAATGTGTAGAGGTTTCAGAAAAGAATTAGGGCAGCATTTATTAGTTACACGGTAAGTGTACCGTGTGCTACATACGCATTGTAGTTTGTAGTACATACATTTACATACAAACAATATTGTCAGAAAAATTAGGTAGCAAGAATTTTATATCGGTTGTAAACAGTAAACATTGGCCACATGTGCGGCAAGAGCTTTTAGCTGGCAAGATGCGGGTAACTAGAGTAGCCACACATTCATTAATTCTAGTAGTGCTGTTTGTTAAGTGTGCAAGAATTCTTGGAAATGTATTTATTCTATATGGATTTTCATGTGTGTTTCAGTTTGCATATCTCGCATATAAATATCACAAGCACCCCATAACAAATGCCCGCACGTTTTGCGTGTCGGTTCCCGTCTTAAGAAAACAACAAAATCGATAAAGAGTTCTAAAACTCTTTGAGGCTTGTCGTTAGTCACTTAAATATGGTAGTGTAAAGTGTGCATACTTGCTGTTGTTGTGGACCAAGAAACACAACACCAGTCTAGCCTGTTAATACTAGTTAATGCTGACGATTAGTACACACAAGCCATAACCCATATACATATATGTTCCCTAAACTCATTCAGGAGTTCAATCCACGTTCTATAGAAAGGAAGTTCTCGAGTTCATTTATGTAAATGTAAATACACACCGACTGTAGGTACGTTATGGGGTTGCCACACGATTAGCGACGAACTCATGCACTCAGCACACTCCTCAGTTTTCACCTTTACGCTTACTTACACACGTACTCAACGCAAAGTGTCAAAAGAAAATAAACGCCAAATTATTATCACATATAGACACTTTTTCTGTTTTCCACTAAATACTCTCAGGACGAACTTTATTCCCTTATTAACCAACTTCTTTAAAATCAACAGAAAACCGTGTGTATCCGGCTTAGGGCGATATTGATCTTCATCACTATTCACTAACATATTAAATAACAATTTCATTTTTATTAGAATACTTTTCATGAGTAGAGATTTTGCATGATTTTGCACTTTAATTAATTCTGCTTTATGTTATAACTGTTTCCAAGCTTATGATACTATGGAACATTTATTGTTAGTTAGGTATTCAAAGAACTGAAAAATAGGTTATTTTACTAAAAAAGTACCAAAAGATCGTAAATTGTATATCCGTATACCTCATGTTTTGAGTCTGCCCTCCCCCCGAAACCAAATCCTGGCTACGCCTATATATGCATGACAATGTTTATGACATTGTACTTTTATACAATTTTATCCTCCTATATACGAGTATATACCCATGTCATCCTACATGTAATATAAGTTGAGTATGTAATTTATGAAAAAGTAATTAAGTAACTCGTTTATGTTGTTTATATAAAATAATGAATTCATTTCTGAACAAATACAGCCCCTATAAAAAAGCTGTGTTCATCACCAAACTTCCTTTGTTTTCTTGCTAATGATTGCGTTTGCTACTTACATGTTGTGATTCATGTTCTGTTTTTGTGATCGACTACTAATGACTTAGCTGCCTAAGTATATTGACTGTTCGACCCTTGCCTGTTAGCAGAACTATAATGTCAACATAAAGGCGCAGAACGTGCTGACACTTTTGTGTCTGTGTAATTGAAAATGGGATATATTATGACTATGACGCATTAGAAGAGAACAAGAAGAGTGTACTTGGTAGAAAATAAATTCTATGCGTGGGTTTTTGCCATTTTCATGTGAGGACATATTGGGTTCAGCTATACAGGATTATTATTACAGCACTAAATTGGTAAATTATAACATGATTATAAATTATTATTGTAATGCCCCTTATACAGTTGTTAAATTGGAGTGTGACATGCAAGAAAACACACATATCTGTTATACATAACGTGTATATAAAAGCAACATAAAAACATCGAAATCTATACTGCTGACATAATGCAGCCATAAGTAGTATTACTACAGCAGTTACAATGATTTTCAAAGTTATTATGTGATTAGTACTCCCAATTGCTTCCTAGTATTTCCTATAAAATAACGTTGTACAATTATTGGTGTCATTTTGCTGATGTTTCTGGGTAAAACGTCTCATATAGCTATGGCACATTATTTACCTCATAGTTTTGTGTGAGCAAGCAATCGCATACAAACATACACTTAGTCATAATCCAAAACAACCAACTGCGGTCCTTTTCAGATGTATCTATGTATTAGCATACAGATATATAGACAATATAATTGTTATTTGAACTGAATCATCCATTTTAATTTGGTGTGTTTGTTTTTACAGATATCATGTCTCGGGTATGTATAGTTTTATATAAATGAGTGTTTGCTTTCTAATGATTTGTTAATTACACTCGTTTATCATTCATCAAATTAAGCTTTTACGATTGTTTGAATATCCATCAGTCAGTTTGAATTAATTTAAGTGTAAGCAATCAAACATTACAGTGATGCGTATTAGGATTTAATATCTCTTAAAAGGAAAGTTCCTTCAACCTGCAATAATCAATTGGTCTAGTCCTAGTCCTGCTTTTCCTTCCTTGCTCCAAAGCTATCATTCGCAAACAGAAACAGAACTGTCAAGCATTCAAATGCGGAAGAGATATTTATGATGCATCAATTCGTATACAAGCTATAAAAAAGTTTTTCCTGATACTCATGCATGGATAAATATGGATATCATAATTCATAACTTACAGACATGAGTATGTTTGTAGAACCAGAACTTATATCCAGTGAATTTTTTTGCACAATAAACGAAAACTATCCAATTAAATTAAAGCAAACTATGTACTAACAAACTTCGGGAGTCGGAAACAAGTTTCACTCTGTACAAACAAGGGTATTTTTAATAAAAATGATAGTGCTACATATTTTTGTGCATTTAAACAAGCTAAATAAATATTAAGGTGGTATGTACAGTGCTGGAGAAAGTGTACACTTACAATATGAATACTGGCTCCAAAGTAGACCATTCCTCGGCGAGAAATGCAAATTCCACACATATTCACATTGATGATAGCTTTTTTACTTTATTTTTAATAGTCAATTACATTTTGACTGTTATCGTCTCACTCGGAGAAGTACGGGGACACACACGTAAAATACACCACAAAAACAAACTACCATAGAATATGTAGCAATTGGAACAGTCAGTTGACGACTCTATTTAATGTAAATGTGTATGTACATTATTAAACAATCTGTGTGTATAAATATAAATGTGTCAATAGCAAAACAACGGTTTGTCAATGGGTTTCCCGTGTGTTTTCAGGGATATTATGCTTATATTTAGTTGTAGTAGGGGAATACTAAAAGACTCATCATGGAATCAGACTCACATCAGTGTAGCAAAGTATAAAGCCCCAAAAAAGGCAGTAGTATTGTATTGTATCGACTGTAAAAAACTGTATACAGGGAACGAAATGAAGTCTGTGTATAAATGTAATCTGGAATCTACCTAAAGAAAACGGAATTGAAAAATTGCTTTGTTTTGCTCACTTGACCATTTGGGAGTCCAAGTGTCGTGCACAGGCACAAACAAGGGAGCATGCATCAACTGCCAGTGTGTAGTCGATGTATTATTAATTTGGTGGAGCAATAGTCCAGTCAGAACAGAACCTGCCCTCTCCACTCCTACACAATTCAATACTGAGCACAAAACAGAAAAACTACTCACACTTACGTTATTGCAACAAAGGCACCTCGCAGGTTTAATGTTATACTGGAGAAGTGTGTATGTAAAATCCTACTGGTACTACTGATGTGAATGTGACCCAAAGAAACCGAAAGAATGACTCAACTCTTCATTTCTCATTCTCACCGAAAGCTCAAGCTTTGCACACTGTTACTTCAATCCACCGAATCACTGTGTGCAGCCAGCCAAGCCACAGGTTTAATACATACACACACTCTGATGGAAAAGTTACTTTCTATGTGTAACGTCAGTTTACTCTTACTTACAGTATTTGCATTCTCAACACTGTTATGTTCCTATATTATATACCTTGTGTTTTACGTTACATAATAACGGGCAGTATACTCGCTGTGAGTGAAATGAATACAAACAGTGGCAAAATGTACATGGACTACGATTTCAGATATGCTCAGTCAGTAAAGCTAAAGCTTTTCCCTTAATCATACTTACTTTCACAATTTCACCATGTACTCGATACGACGACATACGATGACTACTACCCCTTCTTTTACTACCACCAAAAATTGCTACCTATACTAGCTTTACACAGCTTACAGCTTGAGCCACTCTTTCTGTAGCTGTATAATAGTTCTAACCACAATGCAAAGTTTCAGACATGCTTCAGGACTCACACAAACACAGTTCCAGTCTAGTTGGGGTTTAGAGTTAAGTTACGTAATAGAAATATACACAGTACATGCATGCATGTACTATGAACATGAACTACATTCAATGAATACTTAACCTGCAATGGCTTGGGGTGCAAGAAATATTATCACTATGAAAATAATCCTATCCTCTATACTTATAGAGAACCTAATAGATGCTTTAGATGCTAGGATTGTATTTTACAGTATGCAATTGAAACTTTCACACACACAACTTTATCCGTGTTAGTAATAACGTGGATTAAGATTACGTAAACCGATATTTGGTATACGTGTCTAAAAGTATATATAGGTACATAAATGACAAAAGATTCAACTCATGTAACACACAAAGTGCATATAATCGAAATAGTATTCGAAATTAATTAATAATTGTATCAATCCAATACATGTGGTAATGCCATGCATTTGTAGGAGTCAGAGTAGCTTAAAAGTTTTTTATAGTAAATGTCATTTCCGAGTCATCATCTTCAAAACGCTTACAGACATCTTATGAATGAATTGATGACGAATAGTTATGCACGGTTTTACTATCTTTAGTATAAATAAAATTGCCTTTCATAGCATTCATCGTATAGAAAATGTAAATTTTCTAACAGTTTTTCCAAGTGCGAAAATACTGTAGTACTAGCATAGCAGAGCAAGACAAACGCTACCGTTACCACAAAAATAAAGGCAAAACGATTTCAAATTATCATTAATGTTGTACAAAAAATGTGGGATCAATGATTTGATTATGTCAAACTATCAAGTTAAAGTAGTGTGAACGAAATCAGATTAAATGAATGTGATTGCAAATATTTATTTGTCCAATTCATTATATTAACACACTACGTAACCATTTTGAACTACAAAAATCAATTACACTAATTCATTGTTAATATTATAATTGTTACAAATAGTAGATTTATTAGAAAATGATAAACGCATTAACATATTATGCATTCATTATTTATCTAAAGAAAAGAAGAGAGATTCTGAAGGAGGAAAATGGAGGAATACATTCAGTATAAGTCAATTTAAAACCATGTGTACGACTATATACCAACAACCTACAAATAAACCTACACAATACATTTTACAACAATGAAAAATCGGTCGACTTAATATTTAGAGACAGGAACAGTGTTTGCGTAGGCAGGAGGAGATGTTTCTAAAACACCGAATCTGTAACCGGTATCTGGTGCAGGAGTTACATTATGGGTAGTCGGGAGAGTTTGATGAAGCTGATTCATGTGTTCCTGGACAAAGCACAAGGCCACAATACGAAACATTAGAAAGAATAAGGATGGCAATCCTTCCGAAGTGTCTTTCCATCCACTAATCCAGTTGATCACAGATATAATATGTAGAATGAGGAAAAAGATGGTTACACCACGCCAAATACGGCAAGCCCTCAGACCATTCACAGCAGATACAAACTAAAATTACAAATATAAAACATTGTTGTATGTAAATCCAATTAATAGCCTTCTTTTGCAACATTACAACACAATTATAATAAATCAAATGAGAAATCACACTATTTTAGTATTTTACCTGATCAGTCCCTTCAATGAGTTTCCAAGAAGCGTAGATTTGGAGAAAGCATACCAACGCCAACAGTATCATCAAGAACCATGCAATAACAACTGCATACATAAAATATAAAATTACCTACGAATTACTTTATTATTGCATTTAGAAGAACTAACTAACTATAGCTCATCAATCCGGTATTAAATAACGTTTGTATACAAATTAGAATAAACGTACGGAAAATTCCAACAGCTGCCTTAGCATCTGAAGCTTGAAAATCGCTTGTTGTCGCACTTGCATAGGCCAGGAGAAATAACGTTATTGTGACAAACAAAGCTAAAATGATTGACAGGACCTAAAAACAATTTTATGACAAGTTTATTACTAATGATGAAATCATGCATCAATAAGAAGGACTACATAATTATTCCCTCTCCCAGTGCGTGTAAGAGGGAATAATGATCTAAAAACACTTTTTTAAAAGAAAACAGTGAATAAGCCTTATTCAGTTTGATAGCTGCCATTTAAGGTACCGGTGAAATCCGGTGAATAAGGCTTATTATCTTATTTATGAGTTATGAATTATTTCATACATATTATTACAGTTTTCAGTTTAGTATATGAAATCATACCATGTCAATGATGCCAATCATCCGGGCAATAGTGCGGTACTGCATGATTGTATTTATATTCGTTGGACAGAGAACAGATTCGTGACTTTGTACTTTTTGGAAGACCAAACACAAAGAATTCAGAATTAGACAAAACGTGACCTCCCAGTTCACTGACACCTAAAGGTATAAAAACAAAAAAGGGCAATTAAAAAATTCCAAAAAACCTGAATACAACTAAGAATTAACAGCAAACCCCTCTTTGCACTTTCACTTTTGACTTTCACGTATGTATAATATAGTTTTCAAAAAGGTAATTTTAATAACTTAAGTAATTATGAATTAAGTATGCAAAAATTGTAGAAACATTAGAAATTATAATAATTACTCAATTTTATATTTAAAGTATCAAAGATCAATAATCAAATCAAACACTGAAAGAAACTGCTATATTTTATCTTCATACATCATATAATATAGACTTCATACTTTCTCAACTTTCATTTTTAAAACTTCTTACTTTCACTCAAAGGACTTACCTCAATACGACTGGTGACTTGGGATTCTTTGGATGTAAGACGAAATTGTTGTCAGTTTGATTTCTAAACAAGCAGTAATCACTAATCAGTTGTAATATTTCATCAGTAGGCAG
>JAQFYB010004145.1:0-17111 GCA_034694085.1 Pogonognathellus longicornis | reverse complement strand
TATCTCTTTTATTAATAACGTTATACATATTACAGCATGTATAAGCATACACACGTCATGTGCACAGAGAGACATCCACCTATCTATAATAAGAGACGATCATTCAAACATCTCCCCATCATCGTCAACCTTATATACCTACAACACTAATACCTAGGTACTTTATAACATTCATTAATAATTCCTATGTCAATATCTGCGCCCACAAAATTGTGTCACTAACAAATTGTGCGAGGACACGACGAAGAAAAGCATTTGAGCGTGAGAAGAACTACGCCTGTGCTCAAAATAATAATAAGAGTGAAATAATTAGAATATGGAGAGCATGAGTCTATTGACCAGACGAAAGGCGGTGTGACTTTTGTATGTGACGATGGGTGACACAATACAAACGGCAACAATACGTAAGTAAGTATTATTCAACTCCCTTTTGTTAAATATTTGACAACTTCTTATTCTTCTTCTCCGTACTCTTAATCTTTTTCCTATTCTTCCTTTTCTTCTTTTTCTTCTTCTTGTTACTTGTGCCAGTTATGAGAAATGGAGAAAAGAGCTGATGCACTTTGAGTAATGGGATTTGCAATCATTCTTCTGTTGGTTCGTATATTTACTTTGTACATTCTACGTTTTATTATTATTATTATTATTTATATACAAAAGGAAGTGGGAAGACTCTATACTACTTAATAGAAAGAAAAGGTATTGTTATCTCGGCGTGACAGCCTTGGAGCCGAACCTTATATTTTTAAGGGGCCTCGTTACTTTAGTGACACGTGTGAGACAAGGGAGAGACTGAGATGGTATATACTAATAGAAGGACGGAGATAGTGGCAGTGGACTGAATGAGACTTTTGTTGTATAATGGAGAAGAAGAAGAAGACGGGATTGACGGAGGAGAGTGGTGACGTCACTGGATGTGAAATAATAAATCCTTCAGTTTTGTTTCTCTTTTCTCACTCACTTTCTTTTCTTCTTTGCACGGTGGTGGTGGGGAAAAGGACTTTATGTGCGTTCTTCGTCTCGTCGTCGTCGTCGACTTTGTTCAATTCGCAGAAATAGCTTGGCAGCTGTATATCTGTGGCAGTCGTATATTTTGCAACGTAATGTAGCGTAATGTAATGGCAAAAGAGGAGAAAGTAACTTTTTGTGGAGCAGGAGATTTGTGTGTGACACTGTGAGACTTGGGATAGTGAGAGAGTGAGGCAAGACACAAGGCAGAGTTGCATTTTACTGTTTTCTATCAAACTCAACTCAACTCACTACCACTCCTATCACCCATCCAAACTCTCAATGCGCTTTGACTTCACTCCCACCAAAAACAATTCACTTTAGCCCGACTTTTACTTTCACAGCATTTGCTCTTTCCCTTTCCTGGGCGTCCTTCTGTCTATTTCTACACTCTACAGTCTACACTACACAAGAAAAGAAGAAAAATCACTGTGTGTCTTCGTCTGTCTCTCTGGCTACAATTCATTTTCTCCTGTGTATCTCGATTGTCTATTAGCTATGTGACGTGTTTCTCCGTGGGATCATCCATAAATTACGTAACACAAACAAAGGGGTCAAGGTAGGCACGGCACGCTAGACACTTAATAAATGAGAGACAAAGATAAAAACAGTTACCTACTTAATGTTAGTAGTGGCTGCAAGGTTATAAAAACGATCATTGCTAACAATTCACCTCACAAACTCGAATGGCTCACATTTTCTAGATTTTTTTCAGATTTCCCAAATTTTGACTCCGCTTTGTAGAGTGCCGGATTGTTCTTATTTCTAAATTTGTGGAAAACTTATTTTCCAGATTTTTGGTGTTTTGTAACCCTGGAGGGCTGGGTTGTAAATTTGCGTTACCTGATTTATGGATGATCTGGTATATTGTATGTGTTTTGTGTATCTCTATAATAATGTAACTTGTGTGTGTGAGGAGCACGGAGAGTGTTGCTATGTTATTTGGCTTTGTATGTGCTATGGTTATTATTAAATACTGTACTGTGTGTATGAAGTGTGTGAGTGCCTGGAGTCAAAGAGCCGAGAATTCATTCATGAGCAGCGACCTGTTCACTTCCACATTTGCTTTTACTTTGTGAGTGTGTTGGAGCTTCTTTGCTTTACTTTTACTGCAGCAACCCTTCTTTACTTTTTATTTGCTTTACGGAGTTTACACATACACATGCTTACTCAGGCACAGAGTGACACATATAACTTGCCAAATACTCATCAGTTCAGGAGCACAAGAATAGCTAAAAGAAAACTCGCATCAGCTCCACAAACTTAATCGTAAGAGTTGGTGCCATAAAGTCTCAATTCCACTATATGTCTACCGCTCCTTATCAAATAGACTTCTTCCGCATCAATCCTCTCAATATTAAACTTTACGCTTCTACTTCAAACAATGTACTATAGTGCACATATACCTGAACACACTTTCTTATTGGCTCTCACTCACTATGCAATATTAACGTGCTAGAACGCAAAAACTCAATTACTATTACAATGGTGTTATATACAAACAGAATTTGAGATTCTATGGTAATGAAACGACGAAGAATGAAAGTAAGCGAACATCTCTCACTTTTGTCAACTTTGTGGAGATTCTATTTACATTGTAAATGTCAAGCAAACGCGTTTTTATATTCCTGCTATCAAATATCTAATTACTGATTTCATGAATAACATTGAGAAAAGCAAAGTTAAAGAAAAACGCTTCTGCTTTGTAGTCATTATACGAATAAATGTAGAACATGAATAATGATTTATAATGAGTGTGCAATGGAGCCTGTAATCTATTTGGTTAGAAGAAAAGTTTTCTTGGAGAATGTGGATAAAGGAAGAATTGACGTGTTATATGATTCATGTTTGTACGGAGGAGAGATTCAAGCAAGGTCACAATGTTGAATGGATGAATAAAAGGAATCTTTGATTTGAGAAAAAAGTGCGAAAGAAATGGATGCATTGAAGATGAGTGATGGAGCGGAGTAAATGTAATCCATCAATCAACAATCACGTGTTCCGGTTTGAAGTGAATTGCTTTTATCTACTTTGGCAACTCTCTGCCGTCAACTAAACGCATTGCAATGCATTAAACAAAATGTACGATGTAGAGCTGTAACTCAGTATGTTTGGATGAGATACACTCATGTGTGTCCCTTTTCCCTTCCCAACATCACGTAGCTCCTTTCAGATATAAAATGACATAAGAGTAGATCAACAAATAAATGTTTACACATAGAGAGCAATATGTAATAATCTCACAGTTTCTGTTTACATTGAGGATGAGTACATTTTGTTTACAGAAAATGAGGTGCTGCCATAGAGTACTTCGTACAAGACATATAACCGTAAACACCACCTAACCAGAAACGTAGCTCTGTTTTCAGCAAAATGTGTTTAACATTCGGTTTCTCGCTAGATGTATAACTATTTCTAAGACACTGGATTACAACTAACAAAATCTCTTACTAGAACTATTTTATTTTGTAATATTGTGTTCAGAGTTGAGCTGAATAGTTTCGTAGAACAATTCTATAGTATCAAAACTTTCCCTTGGACTACTAATGCAAATTAGTTGGTGTAAGTATTAAATAAGTATACCAAATACTTTTGTTAAAACCACTACAAATATTTTGAGCAAAATTTCTAACTATGCGAAATGCTTTAATTTCTCGATATATTGCTTATTTTTGGCAGTAGTATGAAAACATCAAATGAGTTAGAAAGGGTTAATAAAAAGTCTCTTCCCAAGAATAAATATACATTTTCGTACAAAATAAGATATTATACTTTTGTTCCTAAAGGCTTCACATGAAGAGTACCTTAAAGTTTGAAAACACATTTAGGAGAGCAGCTATCCTACATTTCACATTGTTATTGAATTTCCTCATTCCGCCTTATACTTGTACTACTCTACTACTTTTATGCCCGAATTTGAATTGTGTTAGATGTTTTGAAAAGGTAATATATAAAAGTTATCTTTGTCCCTGTACGTGATTACCTCGTATAATATAATACATCAAAAATTCATTCTTGGCTTTAGGTGTGATGGGCATGTGCATTAGCATGGCACAATACTTATAGACAATAATATTGTTATTCTAGCTGTTTGTGTATAAGATGACATGGTTATTCCACGTGAGGATAGAACTGTGCTACTTAACAATTCGATTTTGCGAGCTACTAAGATAGAGAAAATAAATATGTATGGGTATTATTTGGAAAAGACGCCATGACGTTCGCAGGGATGCAATACCAAAAATTTCCAAGAAAACTCAGGCATTCAAGGTCTTACTTGTTTTTCATGTTGCAGGGCAAAATTGACTGAGGATTTCTGCTGACTGACAATAATGATAATGATACACCATATTGTCAGATTTTGTTGTTGTGTGCTAACACGAGTGTATGCAAAAGCATACTTCACTTCATCGCCCAATTTCTTTATCTCTAATGCTCAGAGTAGCAGCATTGCATTATTGCGACCATAACGTAACCAGTGTAGCACGAACTTAGAATGACGATAGTTAGTTTGGTAATGCTTGGCAATAATAGCCCATACTGCTGGAATATTATCATATTTTTGATTCCCCTTGCTGTGTTCAAATACAAACATTGAATTGAGTAATGTCTTCTGATATTTATTTTCACTGGCATTGCAAATAATATTATGTAGTACCCTTCAAAACATCCTCAGTCGTATGTATATTGTAAACTAAGTAAACATCAAGACTAAAAAGGATGTTTCATTTGTACGCGTCATAAAAATTCGTATAACAAGGCTCGTGGCCATGGGATGAATTAATATATTCGACATTATGTATCACTTATATGATAAATGCTATTATGGAGCGAGTCTTGCAAAATTGCTAGCAAGTATGAATTTCCTGTCACCTAATTAATTACTCTAATTAGTGTAATTAGTAATCATTAATCATTTATTTAAATGCAACTTTTCTTGTTTTCTATTTATCAAAAGGAAACCACTAGTGCAATAAATATTCGATTTAAACCTTCATTTCCAACGACTGTAAATATATTATTATTGGTATTAAAGTGTTTATGTCTAGGAGATGTTTAAACCAATTTTTCTGGCTAATGTACGTGGTGCAATGAACTCCTCTGGAATTTTCAGTTCTCAATCCTAATTAGGGTTACATTCTCATTCCATGAAAATGACAGTCAATTAATCGGCTGTCAAATTATTGGAAAGAGAACCTTCTATTTTCATTTCCGATCTATCACTCCGTTATGCAATTGCAATTCCATGTGTCATAAACTCGCAGCTATCCTTCAGCTCTTTACATATATAGTTATAACAGCCATACCTAATTTTAAACTTACTTTAATAACTAAAATACATTTCTATTTTGTAAAATATTACAATGTGTAAACCAGTGAATTCTTATGACGTATCCATTAGTTGAACCAGTTGAAGCAACCCTGTATGAATATGGATGACGTGTTTGAAATTTGTAGATTACTTCTCTACATATCTTTCCTAACCCCATAATCTCCAAAATCATGTTTACATGTTACACGAAGGAGACACTCAAATTAGACTAAACTGTAGAAAGCCTCGTACTTATTTTCCCAATTTCTTCCATAAAAATAATCTATGTTGTTAAAATCTAAAATCAAAATACATTACCGGGACTTTAAAACATATAGAAAGGTTTAAATGCTTCTCCTTGACGTTTTGCGGGTTTCCGGAGATTTAAATTGAAATAGATATAAAGATAGCACATGTCCAATGAAATTTTCCATAGCATACAATATGGTTCAGTATATGTTATGTTAACTAGATATGTATTTGCCTTTTCTGATCCTATTCGTGGCACAACCTTAGAACTATCACTGAAACTAACTAAATTGAAGATGAGAGTGACATAGTCATATTTACGTTGTCACACATACTTGATAAACTTATCTCTTGGTCCTGCTGTGCTATATTGAAAATTCAAATTTACCGTACTCCCCTTATTAAGCGCTCTTATGTATAATATACTCGCAGTGGCGATTCCATTGCTTTTCACATAATATTATAACTACCTAGTCTACGTGAAAATAGTCAGTGTTTCTTGGCATTTACTAACTGACATCTTACCATCAAATATATCTTATGTGTAATAGCTAGTAAGTTGTATTGGCTGCTGTGTAATCGCCCACTCTCCATAAATTGCTCATTCCTAGTAATCACCGCTCTTTGATGGATGGAAGTTTGAATAAACGCCCAGGTCGCTTATAGGATGAATACGGTATCTGCTGAAAAATACTCTTTCCTGTGTCTCTTCATGGTAGTAGTTAATTCCTAGTAATGAAAACTCGGTGTCTTTCAATTTCATTATTGATTAGATAAATACATCCGTTCTACATAAAACCACATTACCCATAATAACATTCTCCTGTCTTAAAGTTTGTACAGCAGATACTGCTTCATATAGTGTGGGTTAAGCATTAAAAAATTATTACCCTCTAACGAATTCAAACGAGAGAATATATTTATCTTATCACAAATATTGTGGTATCAAAGTCATAGATTGCTTAAGAACAAACAAGTGTCAACTCTCCTCAAGCGACACAAAAGTAATGCACTTACTCCGTAGCACATAATAGTACCTAATTATGTGGATAAATATTTTTATGTATAAAGTAATGCGGGATTAACTATACAATAACATTTTGCACACCAATGGTACGTTTAGTCGCAGCAATTTATAATTGAATATACATATGTATAATAGTATGGGCATTGTGGTTTGCAAATGACAATTATGACTAACACATTCTTGCTAACACAATGTTTATTTGAACCTACAAAATACTGTCATTTCACCCACCCCCCTCTACCCTTCATTTTGAAATCTCCAAATTTAAGGATAAGGTCCTTTTTAGTAGAGTCCATAGTTTTCTGAAAAACTAATTTAATTAATTATAATAATTATAATTAAATCCCGATGTTTATTCGCTGGAGCAATACATGACCAACACAATTCGTTTTAAGCAAATAGTAACTATATAGGTGCCGTATTTCCTCTAATTTTAGCCCGGGCTTATGCCTTATGCTCATGCATTATGCACAATGGATTTCGAGGGGGGGGAGCTACCATTAGAATGGGACTATTATTTATAAAATAACAAAATTTGCGTTTTCGATTTGAATTTCGCTGGTTTAAAGTCTCGTTTTATCCACTTTAGCAGCATGCAATACAGTTATTTGAGACACTTCCTTCTGGGAAGGCTATATAATAATGCAAAATGGATTTCAGGGGGAGCTATAAACAAAGGGGTGGGGGCTACTATTAGAAGAGGAAGCTAAAATTAGAGGAAATACGGTACATATGTGTTTATCTAAAGGTTTATAATATTTATGAAACAAATTATTTTACGCATTGCGAATGAATAGGTCAAACAGGTGGAAATAAATGGATTAAATAAACATATTTAATTTTACCCAATTTAGCTTTTATATCTTTTTATGCATAAATATGTGTCATCTACTTCAAAATACCTAAGCTACCTATATTCAACTCATATAGAAGGATAATAATTTCTATTCACTGAAGTCTCTTTGTGAATAAAAGTCCTTGAAAGATAAAATAGATCGTCCAGTTACAGTTTCAAAACAGAACAAGTTTGTCACTAATGTGATTTGAATTAGAATGATTGTTTGATTTGAATGCGGTAATACATATATTAATGCAAAGTATTGCAAAGCATACATCAAATATATCTTTGTTGGAATATTGCACCAGTGCATATTGGTGCAATATTCCTAGTTGAGAATAAAAAATACCAAGGGTGAAAACGCTTTAATTACTCACTGGATTTTGTGTTGGGGTTTTGTGTTGGGGTCATGTTGGTGGGCAATATTTCAGCAGAATCTATGTACACATTCTTTAGAATAAATTGATTTTTTCCTAAAACTTTTTGTGTGTAAATATCCCTAAGAAATTTTCACCGGAAGTGGAAGCAGCCATAGAAATTTTTTCCGAAACCGGATTACGCTCCAGGTAGATCCATGAGGGGTTAGAATTCAAAATATGGCTACTTTTGAAATAAAATTTACCAATGTACTCAATACCGTTGAAATCCGAAGACAAGCAAAGCCTATATTGGGTTAAATATTATATATATCTAAATACAACCTGCCATAAAGAGAAGTCCGAACTTATGAGGAAAATGAACCACGTAACCCCATGAAGCAGCCGGAAGTCACAAATAATCATTGCCACTAAACTGGATATTTCTCAGGCAATAGTGACAGCTGGCGTTTTACGCTAGATTAAAATACTTACCTACACAAAACAACCAGAATTACTTTCATTTCGAAAGAGGAGACTCCTGTGAAGTATCATCAGATGATATACTCATGACTTTTTACGAGCTTGTCTGCTTGAAACAACGCCTTTTCCATAGAAAATGCACCACTTTTATATTGGTTTCAGAAACTCCTAAAATTGGAGTCGAAGAAATATGCTTGTTAATATTAAAAAAGTATACAAATCGTGGAAAAAAGTTTAACTCTTGTGAGTCTAAGTTCCGGTGAACACATCGCAAATATCAGATGCATACATTTGAGACGTAGTTATTTCAGAGAAAATTTGAAAGGGACAGGTGGGCAATTAAAACGTTTTCACCCTTGGTAAATAGCTGTTTGTTTGGTCAGAGCAAAAACTAAAATAATACATCAATACTTGTCATTGCCATCAATGAACAAAATGGGAAACGATTTTTGACTCTGAATATTCTGGTTTCCTCTTTCCGTTTGAATTGTCAATACACATGGCATACTCATGTGAGTCTATAATATGATTTGTTTATGTAAAATATATCTTACATTATTGCCAATACTCAATACTGAATGCATATTACAAATGCCATTGTGGTGTGAATGTCATTTACTACGTCAGTGATAGTAATTCTGTGTACAACATAAGTATCTCCTTGTACTTCTAGAACCATAAACATTATAAAACTCTTTTCAATGCGTATGGCGATAACCTATAACACCATTCATACATACTGTCTGTAGAGTCTGTACTCAGTTACTCAGTAGTCAGTAGGGACCACTTTACTACGTATTGATAAAACCAAACAATAATGTGTGTACGCTGGTATAAAGTAGTGTGTATTGAAGAATAAAAATGTTTGTTGCAAAATTGAATTATCTGACGGAATTTGATTTATACATTCAGAAACTAAATCTTTCCTACTAGCTACTATGTAATGTCAAATGTAATATTGTGAGCCGTCGTATTTCTAGTATTATTATTTTTATTATTATGTTTTTTTCTTGGACGTCGTCACGTACTCTGTGCTGTATTTTATTTTGCTTACTTGACATTGGTCGGTCGAGACTAGTTTATAATAATTTATGTAATGTGCTTTATTGGTTGGCCTGTGTGCAATGTGTACATTACTCTTTTGTTAATACACACAGTACATAGGTTGGTGTGACTTGCAATGTGTAAGAAGAGTATTTATAGCACTCTGAAGGAAAATAATGTGTAGTGACTACTGTGTAAATGACACACTCATTTAAACAATTCTGTTGCAAGGAAAACAAAGGAGAAGATGAAACTAAAACGGTACAAGCTATCGTAGAACTACACACATCACAGCTTTGTTGTGGGAATGTGCATTTATTTATAAATAGACGAATTGGCATCCGACCTCTCCCAGTGCCTCGGATGCATCTCAAGTCACTCAACGATATACCTTTATACAAATGCATTTTTAAACATATGTAAAACTTCCCCTCGGTGCACAACAGGAAAACCATAATTCCAACTCCTAATTCCACAATAGTGTGGAACTGCACTAATAATTCTGAATTTCAAATTCAATTTATTCCAGCAACTCGTTTCGAATAATTGAAGTGTCGGAGTAATATTGTAAATCTCAAGTCATGGCCTAATCTCACTTCATTCCGTTTCCTGTGAGACTCGAGTTGGATTATTTTTTGGGAGAAAGAAAAAGAGGAAACACTGACTAGGAAATAGGATAGTGATTTTAGTTTCACGTAGGATTCGGATGAATATGCTGTGAGAATGTGATGGTTTTGTGCAGTGTGAGTTTTAAGCCAAAGTCGAGACATGGCCATAAAAATTTAATAGCTTTAGTTTGCCTTCTGCAAAAATCTGCATCAAGAATTTCTATTAGATTCAATGTTTTCTATCATTCAACTTTGCTGGCCGAGGAACGTCGAATCCATAATAAAAACAAAATGCACTCTGCTTTTAGTACTCCATTACTACATTGCTTTTTCTGATGTACTTTGCTGCAGGCAATGCCAGGTCTGTCAATGTGGTATATTTCTGAGGACTAATGTTTATTTAGGTATGACATATTGTTAAGCTTGCCATATCATCTGGGGTATCATAATATCATTATAACTTTGTTCGAAAATGAAAAATCATGTTTTAAAACTCAGGAAATATTAAAGCAAAAACTGTGAAAATTCTACAAAAGAAATGAAATGCTCCCTTTACTTAACTCTTATTTATTCAGTCACCTAATCTGCGATACATATTAGAAATCAAAGGAATTTACTTTCTTTCAAGATTTGTTATTCTTTAATCGTCAATTTAATGAGAAAATATATTACCTGGAATTTTGTATCCCTAGAATAATCTGTAGCATTTTTTATACTTTTTGATACCACAATTGGGATTTTTTTCCGTTTTTGCAAAACACCTAAAACACGAACACGGCTTGGTACGTTTAAAATATATTTAGATGCAAAATAATGAAGACATGAAGTGCATAAATCTAGCGATTTTCTAATTAGGTATTACAATTTTTGTCCCTTCTTCTTACATGGCCTTACATTTTTATTCGGTTCATACTCGTGCAGGGCTCAGACATAAAATCACGTACCTCTAGGACTGATGTTTTGCATTGTGTGTTGAAACTGCGCTGACAAGGGAATACTGTAGATGAAGTAGAGAAAATGCCTGTTTTCATCGCGTCATTTTCATGCTCCGAAAGTAATGTGCTGAAATGAAACTAGTTTGCGGACGTCAACAGAGGAGGAGTCTAATTGTCCAATTAGTCTGCAGGACTATAAGTAGTGCTCTCAAGTCTCAAGGCAATTGACACAAACATCAGATATCGCATAAACTGATGTATTTATTGTGTCTTATTCCCTATTATTATCTAAACTGCACTAAGGAAAAGTAAATACCTATAAAGCTTCAATTTCTGCTCCCGTCACCGTTTTCTAAAGTAACGCGTGTTTCTTTCTCTCGCTTTGTCGTGACACGCTAGTCCCCGTGACAATGTTTTTCTTAATAATTTATTTCTTGCTTTCATTCAGTGACTAAGCAATGTAAGTTGCTTTTGTAACAACAGCATCCCAGCAACTAGCAACAAACATTAAACATCAAATAACAGATGCCTAATACGTATAAATTGGAATACTCCAAGTGATTATTATTAAGTCTTTTTAATTCATTCCCTATACATGCAATTCACTCTAAAGCAGCTTCTGCTAAACCTCCTTCTGTCTGGGAGTTGTTTATATTATTTGACAAGAAATCAATATTGTGTGCTACATCATCTTATGTTTGCAACGTTATTATATGTACATACTAAATAGCTAAACCTTTCAACTCAGAAGTATATTATGGAAATTATTTTTAAGTCTTTCAACATAAATAATAATAATAATGTGCTCAAATATTATTTTAATTTAAGTATACAATTTAAGAAAAGGTTTTTTGACATACAGTACTTCGAATGACAGGCTCTCATCTCTCCATTTTTCAAAGGAATAATTATGTCACAGTTTATAAATGTAAAAAATTGCAACATTCTTATCATTATTGCATTTTTAGTTCAATGATAAATGTACCATTTTTTCATATGTACTAGTGTACGAAGTATCTTTGTATGCATGAAAAATACTGTATTTCAGGAAACATTAATACTCCAGGGATATTATAAACTCCAACACGGTAATAATATTATAAATGAATGATTTTTCATGAATTTTTGTCATTTTATGATGGATTAAGGAATAGTATACAGGTTTAAAAGCTGTCAATAAGCTTGCTAAGTTCACAATTGACCCAAACGGATTTTCTATTCTGAAAGAGGAGGATAAAAGCTTCAGGGTGTGAATTAGACATTCGACTTTTTCAAAAAATTTAATGTAGTAATTGCACTTTCAATTTTAGGCTCAAATACATTGAAATGTCACATTTTTATTTTTTAAAGTGTAAAGAAGTACAATAATTGCTTATTGAATTCTTACCCTGATCAAAATTCTCTCCTCTTTTTATGAGCCCTTCCACAATTTTTGAAACTTTTTCAAAATTGAGTTCTCGTCGCACAATGAATTTCAGGCTCAAATACATGGGATATTATGAGACATAGAGTAAAATCATAGAAAATAGTAAGTTAACAGAGAGAATACATAGGGCAATGCGAATATTTCCAATATAGAAGGTGTACACTCCACCTTAATCTTAAAAGGTTAGCTGCTACAAAAGATTGATAGCTGCATGTAGCTTTCATTTCAATTTTACGTAGATGCCTAAGCATCACGTAACGTCGTCGAGACAGCCGACCGGCATCTTGTGGGGCCCTGATTTGCATGTTTAAATTGTTTCTTCCCGTTACGCGGAGATATTTACATACACTTAAAGTGTAAAGTCCCTATTACAATTTTTAAATGATTTAGGCTGCGATAATCTGCGATATTGGGATACGAAGGTCAAAACAAGAAGAATTATTTTTCTTCCTCCCATGGAATTTGATACAACGCATCACCATCTACGTCATAGATCGTGAGCCTCTGCACTCAACCTGCCGCTGGTCTGGGAAAATAAAAGCGTGCGCATGACGTATATCACTGAGGTTTTATTCTTGATTGAACAATTCTTTCAAAAACATTTATTGCCACCTTCAACTAACCTTTCTCGTAATCTTTTTTTTTTAATTTTGCAATAATCTCAACTACGCATTACTGACCGCCTAATTTGAAACGATTTTATTTTATTGGGTATTTTATTTTATGTATTAGGTATTTTATTTTATTGGGTATTATTGCATTTACTTCATAAACTATTTACTAAACACTACATAACATGAAATACGCAATAAAAGCTTTATCATCAAAGGCCTACACTATCAAGGACGATCATTTTTCGGTAACAACTGTCACCTATTTAGTACATACTAATACTAATACACTATATATATATATATATGTCTATATGTTCCACTGCATGTTTACCTACAAATTTGACACAAATTGCAATGAAATCAATTTCATATCAAATAAGCAAACTATTCCTACGATGAATACTTCAAACCACGTTTAAATGGAGTAGTCACCTAAGTGTCAATTAGTTATTATTATTATTATAGTTATTATTGGTTATTTGTATTGTGAATTGCATGTCAACTTCACTGTACCAAGAAAATATTTGTGCCATGACCATACTTATTTATTGCCAAACTATTCTTCACAGTTCCTCATAATCTGTTATTACTCTTATTACCATGCCATAATATTTGTCTTCCTGTTAAAGCCTCACAACACGTTTGGTTATATTATGCTAAACTTAAAATGCAACATATTTGAGACGCTCTAGATTTAATTGGCAATTCGCAGAAATTGAGAATTCAACTAGACTTCAAAAAGTTGAGAAGCCTATGTAGCTTAACATAGCAATTAATTTACTTATTGCTAGAAAACCAGTAATATTTTCTACCGAAGCCGTGAAAAAGATGGAAATGAGGTACGTAATGAATCTCAAGTTAAATGAATGAAATTAAACAAATTGTGACTCTTACCTGGTAGAAACAAAATTCTATTGCTATATTAGTATTTGTACACTACACTCCATATATATACTATTATATCTACATATTTAGCACCATGTTAACCTAAAGTGTTCGATTTGAATAACAAAAAAGTCTTTGTGTAACTAGCATGGATTTACTGATGCATATAGGTAGGTGGTATGTTATATAGGTATGTAAAGAAGTATAATATAAAAGAAGGTTTAACTGAGCTATTGATAATTGGCTGTGTTGTACTTGTAGACATTTATGAGTGCAGTGGGTTGTTGGACTAACGCTAAACTAAACTGTCATTTAGTTCACGACTCTTTGGTTGACTCGCTCCTATAGCATGAGAGTATAAAGGTGTATAATATAAGATACCTCTGCATAATTTGAGGCGAATTTGCTGTGGACCATCAACTGGTACGTGAGTATGTAAGAAAACTTTGCATGTCTTATTGTATAGGGAGAACATTTTTCTTTGCATAATATTGACACGTTGTGACTATCATTGACAATAACTGTGTGCACATAAATGAGAGTGCTAGTGTGATCAATACATTTTCCAAGACTACTTGTGCACACATTAAGTAGTAGGTGTAGTATAATGTAGTATACATATTACGGAGTACTGGGCATCGAAAGAGTGAGCGACAGAAAGTGTTTGTGTTAAAAAACCAAGACAGGCATTTTGACGGCATTTGGAACTCTCGGATCGGAATGAGGACCTGACCGCTCACCGCCATCATCACGCAACCTACCCGGGTTCATGAGTCAATAATGTATTTATGAAGGAACTAATGAGCTATGGCGACTGGTATGTATGGTGGCGGTGGGCTGTCGACATATTTTAGTGTTACTACCTTGAGAAATGCACTAGCTGCGAAGAGAAACTGTGTTAGGAAAGAACAATCCGAAAGAAGGACTCGGGAGAAATATATGTGTGGGCATTAGATATTTATTAGGGAGAAGTAAGTAGTCTGTAGTAGTTGCATAAAGGTAAGACTGTGGAAAAGACGAGAATGTGAGGAAATGAAAAGGAAGTGTATTGGTGTGGTGTAGTTCTGGGTGGAAGGGCAAGTGAAATAAAATGACAAAAAGTTACCGAGTTTTGTGTTGAGTAGTTTTGGTTGTGTATTTTGCGGCGTATCAGTCAGAACAACTCACTTTGTGCACAAGAAGAACACGTCAAACCCCAACCGTATTATTTTTGTTGTTCGTGTTCTGTATTTTAACTCGGTTGCTGCGAATTCCAAACGGGAGCTGCAGAAGTTGCGTTTGCGGTGCAGTCAGGGTGTTGGGAGCAGTAATGGCAAGGAAAGTAGTGCATGGCAGTTATTTTCGTAAACTGCGAGTTGGCACGTTGGCACTGGGACACACAAAACTCAACTGAAAGATGAAGTTGGAGAGAGAGATGGGAAATAAACGCGAAGAAGGAGAGACGACATGAACGAAGGAAGAACAACGTTTCCAGCTCTGTGTGCACCTCTCGTCCTCAAAATCACTACTGCAACAACCAACAACCAACTACCAACAACCACAGCCAATACTCCACACAAGACACAACTACAACACACTTTTCAATGTAAATGTAACTATGTAACTGCCAGCCAACAAACTCCAACCACACCACATTACATAATACACTCGCACTGTCTCACTCCACGCTTAAATCTTAAATAGCATCGGCTACCCTCACCCAAACATCAAACAGCCGCTTCGTCTCCGTCTCACCGTTTGTCTAAAATTTCCGTTTCGGGGGCTTCTCCGAATTCATTCAGCATTCGCCACCCATCAAAATACATTTCTCAACTTCCGTCCCAAGTCAAGTTTTCACGACAGCCAACAACTTTCTGTATCTGACATAATGTACCACTTTGTTATACTTCTTTCTCCAAGACCACTCTATCTCTAATCATAATCCTATGCACAATTCCCGTTCCAAATTCAACAACTTTTTCTTATTCTCATACCACACGGATTTGCACATTTTTTAGACTGTATATCTCACTATTGTCACTATATCTTGTGGCAAGTATGGATAAATGTTTAGATCTATAGACAATTATGACTTCCAAACTGTCTTTTACAAAAATATTCTGCTTCTCCAGGAAAATCTTGTGTTGGCACACAAGTCATCAACTTTACAACGCTCAGTTTGAAGACTTACAATTATAATATGCAGCGTCTCAACCTGCCCCCTTTCAATATTATTTCAGTAAAACAAATACACATTCGCGATTTTTAATGATTAGAAACTGCTGTAATATTTATTACGACTTTAAAATATGGACAGTCTTATTTAAATTGAAATATGCTTTGCAGGAACTTGTTCTCTATAATTGTCTCACAGTCTTTTATATATTTTTTCTTTTACTTCTGATTTTCAGCAAAATTTTTTTAACAAAAATATCTTGCGAACAACAACTGATCTTGGATGAAGAAATAGATCATTTTTAGATGGATTGGAGTGAAACTGATGGGGGTTTTACTGTGCACTTAAATGTTTGTGCGTATTTGTAGAAGTTTCTTTCCAAGCTGGTCGTTCTGTCACAACATTAGCAGAGCTGAGCAAAATACTTTATGTTATATGATGCAATTAAGTTACAAACTTCAAATTACCAGTCCCTCTTAAGATAATTTACTAACTTAGATTCAATAACTTCACAAATATTATTTTAGGATACATTTTACATTTTTGTATACTTGTTTTCGTGGGATATAAAATACAAGTTACGTCTCCCATTTCCAGGTAAACGTAATCGGCTCTGCGCTGTCTAGTTATACTTATACCCTTCTTGATTTTGTTTGATGTTTCAAAAAATCTCCTTGAAATTTAAAGAGCAAGGATGGCAAATTCTAATTCAGCCGTTAGAATTGTCAAAAAAATGAAAAATATCATAATTGCATTAAATTATTTTATCGATTGGCAGTATCGATTGGCAGTATCGATTGGATTTTAGAAAGTACCGATAGGTAAACAATACAATGTGTCATGGCTCCATCTCTTAAATAAAAGTTTAAACGTAAAACGTATCTTGTATCTTAGAATGTGTCTTAGACTGTTTAGTAGTCTTTCATGTTTAAGATAAATTGTAGCTAGTGTATATTTTTGTTATCTTTTAGTTTTATTTAAGACTTGATATCAAGATAGCCAAAAATATGTAAAATACAAAATGTATCTAGATAGTATTTTAATGAATTTGTATCTTAAATTGTATCGTACATCAAGACTGCCTACATGTGGAGGGTAAGAAGCGAAGGGAAGAGAAGACTCTCTTTGTTGCTGACTCTATCCATGTTATGCTTGAAACCTGTGTATTCAG
>JAQFYB010004144.1:0-17114 GCA_034694085.1 Pogonognathellus longicornis | reverse complement strand
TATTTAGATTTAGACGGGACGGATGAGTTCAATCCTTATTGTGTCCTCCCTTAATATTATTAGCCCTACTTCATACTGTTCATACTTGCCTTCGTATAACAAATATTGCATTTAGAATTAGAGTCCACTCAGACTCACTATGCACTACAAGTACAACTACTTGTGCTTAAAACATGGTATTTAATATTTAAGGATGGGTTCTGGATTATACAAGATAGCGGCCAAAAAAGCACTAATAAATCAAATAGCATTCAGTTAGAAACTGATTTTGAAAAAGTAATCATAGGTTATTGTGGAGTTGATTTTTCTGTACAATAATGTACTTTGAAATTTAAAAAAATTAAAATATAGAAGCCTTAGGGATTTGAAATTTTGAAAAGCCTAAGGCTTCTATATTTTTCATTTTTTTAAAAAATTTTAAGTACATTATTGTAGAGAAAAATTGACTACACAATAATCTATTATTACTTTCTCAAAATAAGTTTCTAACTGAAAGCTATTTGATTTATTAGTGCTTTTGGCCGTCATTTTGCATAATCCACAAGTCTTTCCAAAACATCCACAAAAACACGGAAGCGACCCTTAAGCTGAAATAGTAATACTACTAAATGCGCATCGCACATAGTGTATAAAATATGTGAATTGGATAGGAAAGGGGAAAAGAGAATATCTTGTAAGCAAAAAAGGACGTAAAATGCTTGATCTTAAAATGTCTTTTTGGTTTTGGAAGTAAATAGTCTCAACAGTCTCAAGTGTTCTCATTTGAATTTGACACCCCATATATTTCTGCCCATGTACATGCCATGCCCCATGAGAGATGAGATTCGTCTATCTCTACTCTACTCTCTACACAACACAAAAATATACAACCAAAACTCATTTCATTACTATTATACGCTATAGAATACGGGATCCCTTGATCCCTTCATTCTCAAGCAACAACCACAACTCAGCGGTTCGTTTAGTTCGTTGTATCGTTGTATATGTGTGGAAGGTGGAAGTCCAAGAAAATAATATCGCACGCAGTCTCTTGTCCACAAGCAATGCCTATAATATTATTGTAGATTAGTACAGTTTGGTTTGGTGTGTAGTAGTGTGAACTAGTGTGTAGTGTGTAGGAGCATAGCCTATATGTCTCAAGTGAGCCTGCCCTTGCATATGGACTCACTTAAGAACTACAAGAATGTTTTGTTATAATATTACACTTTTTGCTTTCTGGACCCTTGCAGGCTCATTATTTTTTACTAACAGATCCTTTTTCCTTCTTTTTCGTTAATGCGTGTTCAAATGACTCTGTTAATTGATAAAAACAGGAGGAGATCTCAATATATACTATATATTACTGCAGTAAAAACAACGTAAACGAAACTGACTTTTAATGATTTTGCATATAGGTTTAGAATTTTGAGTTTTGTAAGGGTGTGGCAGGGATGAGCCACTGGCTGGGGAGTAATTGGTGAAGAAGGAAGATGTTTAGAAATGAATGATTAGTTGAAATGAATTTTGTGGAACCTTGGGGTTGAGAGGGTGTCGGTCTGACTTGAATTTGAGCTGGTTGAGGCTGTCTGATGAAGTGTTGCTGCTGCTGCTGGATTTGTTGCTGATATAATTGTTGTTGCTGTTGAATATGAGATTGTTGCTGCACTTGTTGCTGCTGTTGTGTTTGTTGCAGCTGCAGCGGTATTTGTTGTTGGACAATCTGTTGTTGTCCACCCTGCTGGACAACTTGCTGTTGTGAAGAAAACTGTTGAGTTTGTGAA
The DNA here is from genome assembly GCA_034694085.1 of Pogonognathellus longicornis. Classification (NCBI taxonomy): domain Eukaryota; kingdom Metazoa; phylum Arthropoda; class Collembola; order Entomobryomorpha; family Tomoceridae; genus Pogonognathellus; species Pogonognathellus longicornis. Next base: position 15,354 of record JAQFYB010004144.1, on the reverse strand, counting down.
AAAGTCTTTTTGCTGCTGCTGCTCGTCGTTGTTGTCACAGCAGACTTTTGTGGATCCATTTTGTTTTGTGCCTATAAACTACGAACAACTAATAAATTATTACGAACTAACTTTGTATAAAAACAGCACAAGGTCAAAGGTGGACACAGAAGAATGAAGAGAGAAAACAGGAACAAGTATTTGATATTGCAGAACTCTAGAATATTTATATCTTAGGATTATTTATATTTTACTTATATTTGTAATACTGAAAAAAAAGTTATTAAGAAAAGAGAGACTAGAGATACGTCGTCGTTCTTTCGTCGCTTTCGTTAGAGTTCTGAGATTCAGACGTGCAAAGACACACACAACACTTTTGTAGAAAAGAACATTCTCAGTCTCATCCACTTGCAAAGCGATGCCACCGCACTACTCCAACACTGCAACGCCCTATGTACACAATGTACACAAAGAAAGAAGGGGAGTCTGGAACTCCCGGTGTCCCAGTTGCCATTCTCCCGTACATCTTTCCCCCTTTCCCCTTCTTCTCCTAATTCTCAATATTCTCATCCTCTTCTTTACATTATTAACGTCGTCATTTAAAACTCTTGTCAGCTTCTAACGTATATTCAAACAACAACTTATTTGTCTAATGTCCAATATCTTAAGGCCGTATACAGACATCGATTTCGGGGAGGGATGGCAAATACCAATATGAGATATTATGCCTGCAATTAAGCTTAACGCTTAAAAAATGATTCGATTCATACCAAAATTAACGTAAAATGTATCAAATACGAGCGTAAAAAAGTGTCCGATTTTTCCACTTTTATGACAAAATAACTTTTTGTGATTTCGGGTGGCAATTGCATTTTTCCCCTTGCACACGGCTGTGCAATATCTTTACAAAAGTAAGATGTAACAGTTTATAAAAATATTTTATTTGGATCCTACTCGGCACATTCGCATTCGGTGTTCGGTGTTCGGGGATTTCCCGGTGTGGTGGTGGTGCTTCTTATACCGCTGTGGTGCATTGCATTGCAAAGTGGTGTGCATCATTGCCATTTGACTCAAAAACTGCCTGAGTCATAAGAAATTCATGTGTGGTGACTATTAAAGATGTACAACATTGACACTTGTACATTTTAAGATGAAGAAAACTTTAGGATTTTTTAAATGTGTTTATATGCAAACTGCAATGCATGTACGATGTGTGTATATCAAAGTACAAATATCAAGGCAGCCATGAAAAGAAGGTACATTATAAGGATGCGGATGCTATGTTAGATTTAAAATAAAATAAATGATGATTTTGCTAGGAGTGTTTATAGTTGGTGTTAGGAAGCCATGAAAGTTATGTTTTGGTGATAATTGACAGAAGAAGGAGAGAGACATTTAACATTGGTGGAGTGGAGTGGACTGAGTGGAGTAAGGAGTTGACGTAGGAAATGTGCATTGGAGAATACGGAATAGGGAATACGGGAATGTGAAAGATGAAGATGATGTTAATAGACGCTGGCTTGTGCTGTACTTTCGTTTTAGTTTTAAGTTTTAGCTAAAAATAGATTTGTGTATCAGAGTGAGTTAGTGAGTTAGTGAGGATGAGCTGGGATGAGAAATGGAATGAGAAGTTCCAGTTTCTTCTTTCTTCCTCCACACATTCCCCATTCACCCACACTCTTCTTCACAACCAAATTAAATCCAACTCTGTCCTCCGTTGCTCCGTTACTCCGTTCCGTCACAACTCACAAATACTAAGTCTACAGTCTACTCTACGCTATGCCTATGCCTCCCACCAATCAAAATCCACTTTTCTTAATTCTTCCTTTCTTCTACTGTCACTTCACTTCTGATTCATCATCTTTTAAATATCACCTTGTCTTTGTCACCACACCACTCCTCAAATAACTTAATGCATCACTCTCTGCAATTCTTTCATTAAGTCTCATCTGTTTAACTCCCAAAATATGTATGCCACCATCTAAATATAAAAAACCGTGATAAATACGTCTGTTTACTTCTTAGCTTGCTGCTAACCATTACAAAATTACAATAAATTTAATGCTTTCGATTGGAAATAATTATGAAGATGCCATTTATGATGAAAATAAAGTAGAAAACAACGGCGACTGATTTTGTGTTATAATTTAGCAATAGTATACGCTTGTTATTATAGCTTGTTGTATTTATAATATATTATCCATAATTTCTTGAATAATCTCTAAAAAGACTAAAAAAACTAAAAAAAAGTCATTTGGTTGTTGGTTGGTAATAATTGTTCCAAGGTGCTTTAACTCGTGTCTCGTGTGCTGTATTGTATTGTGTGGCATTTATGTACGTTACTGCTACCTACTTATCGTTTATTAAGTACTTTAAGTAAATTCGTTGTTGTAAATGTTTGTTGTATATTTTATCTGTATCTCTTTTTAAATTTCCAGCTATATATATATATATATTATTTATATATATAGTATTAGTATTTCAATAGTATCGTTTCATTTGTTTCTTTTACAGAGCTCAATGTGCACCAAAAGTTAACGTTGATAGAAAATCCTTCAAAATTATTGTTATTACTAGATTACAATTTATCGCCTTCGTATTTTAGATTATTTATATTGGTCATTCGTTATTTATCAACATCGTCGTCTCACGTAGGTATAGAATAATAATTATAGTAATTACTATTATTAAAATGGTTCTTATTATTACTATTGTATACGTACTTGTTCACATAATTTTGCGGATGGAAAGAATCCATGTGAGTCAATTAATTAATTCTTCTTTTCAGTTAATTTTTTTCAAAGCTGACTAAGATAAAAGGAAAAGCGCGGTGGAATAAGAGTTGTAAAACAAACAAATGATTTTTTTCTTAATTTGTGGCGACGCGAGAGTTAAAGTATCTTTGGTATGTAATTAAAAATTAATTAATCATTCAATTAATTTTTAATTAATTAATAATAAATAATTATAATATTGTTTTGTAATTGTTGTATCTTTGTATGTATCTAGAAATATTTGAAGATTCAAATCTCAGAAAGTACATAACGTGCACGCGTCAATTTTCAATCGTTAATAGCTGCTTTACATGGGATTGTTGTTGTAAATCATTAACTGTCGATTACTTCATTAATTAACAATTAATTAATTTTACCATTATATAAGTAGTATTTGTTTGTTTTATAGAAAATTTATTTATGCGCCCATTGGAAATCGTCTTCCCTTGGTTTGACTCCAAATATTTTCTCAATGTAGTACTCCAGAGTGCACCAGAATTGTATTTTCTCCAGCGGGTAGTTCAGCCAGCCCGTCGTGATACAAAAATAAGTTTCGTGCGGAGCAACATGATGGATGCGGTGATGGCGACGCGGAAGGATAATGTGCAGCGACTGCAGTGTCGTCACATAAGAAGGCAACCCAAAATACGTATGACTCCACTTGTGAATCTGCAAAATACCAATTCAATCAATCAGTAAAACGTAAAAAACTGCCACTTTCTATAGTTTCATTTCGTACATTCAAATAGTAGAGCGTTTAGCCCAATCAGTAACCCTATGGTTGGTCCAACCCTATGGGATTAGGGTTGGGTTCGGGTCATGCAATTACCAAGGTCAACGGGTTGGGGTCGGGTGTTGGGTTGAGTAAAATTTTGTTGTCAGGTTGTAAAAATATTATAAAAGTTCCAATTCACACAGTTGCGTGGGGTTGGATAAAAGATAGGATCGAAGGGTTAGGGCTGGGTTGGGTTGCCATGCTCGAGGAGCCAGATAGGGTTGGGCTGGAAAAAGGTGAACCTCTAGATGCTCTAATAGATAGGTAAAATGGTGTTTTTTTGTAGTATCTGAAAACGAACTTAACATGCGAGTCTTTTTAAACTCTTTTAGAATTATTATTTACTAGACTTCGCGGCCGGTTTTGCTTCGCAAAACGTACAGCTTCTTAATAAACGTTTATTTTGGAGGTGCCAAAATAGACACTATATTATTACTTGCAATGAATGATTTTATTTATGTATGTCTGTTCAAATTGTATTTAATAAAAAATGTTGGGAGGCAATGAAGCAACATAGGCCTGGAGCGATTCCGTACTACTTCACAAAATAGACCAATCAGCCAATCACACCCATCCAAATGAGAATTTAATTTGGCCTAATTAAAGTTCAATTGCAACCGGATGGAATTTAACATGTTTGCGACTAAACTTTGCAGATTGATAGAACATTATGAAGTAAGTGTAGGAGAGAAAGATGGCTATGGTTTGGCGAAAATGAAAACTATAGTGTCTTTCCGTTGCCAGCCTTCGCCTATCTCCCCAATGGTAGCCTTCAGCTATCTTTCCTTTCCCAGCCTTCGGCTATCTCCCTTTTGTCAGACTGCGGCCAACCCCCCTTTGCCAGCCTTCGGCTACCTCCCCGTTGCCAGCCTTAGGCAATCTCTTTTGCCAGCCTTCGGGTACCTCTCCGTTGCCAACCTTCGGCTACCTCCCCGTCTCCAGTCTTCAGATACCTCCCCGTTGCCAGCTTACGGCTACCTCCCCATTGCCAGTCGGCAGTCTTAGGGCTATTTCTCCCATTGTCAGCCTTCGACTATCTCCGCATTGCCTTCCTTCGGCTATCTCCTCCATTGCCGGACTTCAGCTATCTCCCCGTTGCCAGACTTAGGCTTCCAAGTTTTGGGGGCGGTGCGAGGTCGACCTTCTAAGTTTGGGGGGAGCAAGGTCGACCTTCTAAGTTTGGGGGGGGACAAGGTCGATCTTCTAAGTTTTGTGGGCGGAGCCAAGGTTGACTTCCAAGTCATTTTTCATTTTTTTTAAAATCAAATGGGAGGGTGTGGGGGCGGGGTTTGCTTTTGGTGTGTTTTTACTGAAGGGCCTGCCCTTAGGCTCCGCCCTAAGGGCACGCCCTCCTTGTACCGGTGGTACTCAGGTACAAGGTTTTCAAGGTTGCGCTGCAATTACGCTCGACAGAACAAAAAAACGGCAATTCACTCATGCTAATTCTCACTTAGGTTTTCCAGCATGCGGTTTCAACTGATATTCTGCTAAACTGGGCATCTAAAAGGGATGGTGCGCAACCCTATTGTTTTACGGTTCAACAAAATAATGTATTTTGCGGTCATAATTACTAGAATTTCGCACAGCAAATATGATAGCATGTTGAAGAATGAAAATTAAATGAATAGGTACATGGTGCATTATTGTTTCATTGTCATTCAGAGAAGGAATAATTATTTGATTTGAATAATAAATAAATAATACAACTCATGCTTACTTGATTGGTCATAGCGACGAAGATAGCGAGAAGGTAAGTGAACCAAATGAGATGAAGAAATTGTTCATAGAAACCTTGTTGAGTGTACACATTGACAAAGATGTAGAGAAGAGGTAGGACGCAAAGCATGAAGTTGTCTCCATTTGTTTCGATAAAATCATGTCGAGTAATGGACGTGGGGTCAATGTGGTGTTCGCGGAAGGGACGGATGAAGGCACGACCTATTACCGGAATGTCCACCGTCCCCCATGTATCCGCGCACCAATGGACGAACCTACACCGAAATATACAAATCAGCACTTGTGTTCATAACATTTAAATTCAAAGTAAATCAAAACGTCAAAACGTTAGAAAAGAAAATTGAACAAGATATATAAATACTGTCCGTTATATATTTTGAGTTTTTGTTTTACCCGGATAGGAAATCAGCGGTGAGAATGCCAAGCAAAGCAGCGATAAGAATTGTGCAAATGTCATCTGTTTGAAATCTCGTGAGTAGCACACAACCGTTCAATAGTAGCAAAACACTGCAAACCAGCACCGATATCACTTCCTGCAGTCTTTTCCCTGTAAACAATTGTTTCATTACATCATTGATCGATTTGATTGCAATATTGTAATTGTTTGTAAGCAGTGAGACCGAGACTGATAAAAAATGGACCTTTGAAGTGGGAATCGAATTTTGAATTTACCCGGACTGTAGAGCATTTGTAGTTGACGAGCACCCCTATGATTCGGCCCCCACCGACAATCGGAGAGCTCACTCTGACAATTTCCATTGGGGTCGTCCTCAATCATTCTCTCATGGTCGATGTTCTCCTCCACTCGGACAGCCCCACCACCACTGCTGCTCTTTTTGATATTATTGTTGTTGTTGATAATTAGAAGGGGATGATGGATGTGCTCGCCGTCTTCTTTGATGTTGTCGTCGTGGTGGGTGCCACTCCCCATGCTAACGTTAATTATTTAATGCTGCTCTGACTATGACCCACCCCCGCACCAAAAATGAGGGTATGATGAACAAGGAGATGAAGGTTGAAGGTTAAAGTAAATACCACGTTTCCGTTGACTAGGACCACTGACAACTGATGATGTGCAATAAAATCAACACCACCGGACCGGCCTAATCTTTCGATTTTTAAGACACTCACAATCTCTAAAGCTCTCACATTTTTACCATCAATCATGGGCGGAGTCTATCACAATTTCAATACAATTATCGTTCCTAGTTGCTACTTGCTAGTTAATTTCTTGACTAATCTCCCACTGGTCGCAATTTCTCTCCTCCCGTACTATTCAAAAATACCGTCGTCAGTGCAGTGACCATCACCAAAAACAAAAAAAACGAACAACAGTCACAGTCACTAGTCACCACACCACCACAGTGCGTGACCAGACGACCCTATCACTATTTAGAAAATTCGGGTTGTGGTCAATTTTTGTGTGGTCAGGTGTTATCCACCACTAGGCGCGCCGCGTCACGAGACTCACCAAACAAACGCTCCCTCCCAACATTCCAATTTTAGAGAGTTTCACATTCATCTTTCTTCAATCTACTTCTTCCAAGTCTCTAGTCGCAGTCTCTCTGGAGTCTCTGCCTCTTTTCTTCTATGCAGATACACACACACTACACAGTGCACACAGACAACAACACAAACTACACATAAACATCCGTCAATATCTCTTTAATTCTCTTTTTCAGTTTTAAGTGCACTGCTCACTCCCATCAAAAACTATTTCTCCAGCTAAATAGTATGAGTAATCATGGGGGATAGTACCACTGGAGGTCCACAGGTCAATGGGGGAAGTGGGGGAGCTGCAGCTTCGTCAACAAACGGTGATGGAGCAGAAATGCACACTTTATCTCTCACAGGTAAATTCCAGATTTTTCCTCAATTTTACTCGTTTTATTTTAATTACAGAGTTTTATTGGATAAAATAATGTTTCGTGTGTTATTAATATTAAGTTTATGCCCACGTCCTAACGTGAATATTATATTGTATAACATTTAATATCAAATATAGTGGTGGACAAGTTTCTAAGTTCAAGTCCATTGACGTCACAAATGATAAGAGTGACGCATATACGCAGTTAGTAAATGTTGAATGTGGGCAATATTAAATCATTAAATGTAAAATACATTTAATGATGAATGAGTTGAGATTCATATTTTTCTATCGTTTTCATTTCAGTTGAGAAAGCAACACTTTCAACCCAAAATGGCCTTTCGTCCTCATCAACATCATCTTCTGCTTCGTCGATAAAAAGTATAAGTCCTATGTTGTGGAAACCTAACCCGTATATTGAGATTTATGTCGACAATTCCCCCTCCGTTCGGAAAACAGAAATCAAACGATCAACGTACAATCCTGTCTGGAATGAACCCTTCTCATTGTAACTTAAAATTTTGTTCTTTTCATTTTCATTATTCAATTTATTAAACATTTTTTATTCTCAATCAAGTAATTTAGGTGTGCGAATATTATTTACAATTGGTATTTTGAATTGGACATTTATGATTTTTGCAGGTTGACTACCCCTTTAACGACAAAGTTGAAATTGAAGTGCATCGATCATTCTGTTTTACGAAAACACAACACTATTGGTGAAAGTGAATTTAAACTTCTAGATATTTTGAGGCAACATAATGGAAAATTAAATAATGTGGAATTGCATTTGGACCTGAAGAGCAATGGAAATAAAGTAGGAGTTCTTGTTGTTAAATTGGACGGGCTTAGAGTTCGAATGGATTTCAATGCCACAGTCAACAACAACAACAATAACAACAATCAACCCAAACCAACTACTGAAAGATCCACTACCCGTACACAACCTCCACCAAGACCACCACTGCCAACAGTGCAGGAAGCAGAAGTTGCCCTTCCTCCTGGGTGACTATTCTTTTTTACTTTTGTTATATTAATATTTCATTCTTGCAAATACTTATTATTTGCTTGTTAGTATAGTAGAGTACAGCCAATGCAAAGCTAAAACAGTGTCACATAGTCACATTCCATTAGGAGTTAGGAGGAATGTCAAACAGATTAGTAGAATAAGCTTATTTATATTGTAGATTGTATTTTAATGATCCTTTCACTTTAAATATGTGATTGAGGTACGAGACCACAATATGGTATTATTGGTATTGTTTTGTCCGTCTGACTCTGTCTGTCTGTCCGTCATTAAAATCTTGGTGTCGTTCCACTCACACCAGGGATTAAATTTTCATTTCCCTTGCACGCGTTTCCATTTCCCCAAGCATTGGTTGCAACTTTGTAATACATTTTCCTTCCCTCCGAACACGTTGTCCCCAATTTTTTTTCCGGACTGGTGAGAGGGGGGGGGGGATTTTATGAATTAAAATAAAATGGAGTTACCAAATTATTTTTTTTTTTCAAAACGGGGCCAAAAATTATGTCAGACACTTGACTAATGACAAGTTGTCTGTTAAGCAGTCAGTAAGTTACTTTAATTTTTATAAGCAGTAGTTTAATGTATTAATTATGGACTGCTTGAGGTATGCCTAAAAATTTAAATTAAATTGAGCAGCAATTTTTAATAAATTTATTTTACAATTTACAATTTCTTTCAGTATTAGTAAGTTTCGCGGTCATATTGTTTGTCTGCTACATGGCACTTGCAACTTGATGTAGAATAAAGCTAAGAATATTATTCGAAATATAAAAACTACTTTATTCTCATTGCATGAAGGTTAATAAAATATTAAACCTGCTGCGTACTTAGATTATACTCATTATTTTCATTAAAATATATGATAAATTTTCCTATAACTAAGCACATTATTTTGCTTACCGGTAAATTATTATCAATGATGATGTTATTATTTATCCCAAATTATGCACTAGTGCAATATTTTATACCTTACATATTTTATACCTCAAATATAAGTCAGATTTAAATTCAATTAAAATCTAAGCTTAATTAAAAATGCAGGTTAATTAAAGAGAAAAAATGTTTAGTGTCTAGTTCTCTCGCCCTAACAGGGATGTAGCACTGGGATGTCTACCGCCTCCTAAATGGGAACCAATTTCCCCATTACCTCATTTTCTTGAAAAAATTCCAATTTCCCCATTACCTCATTTCCCAAAAAAAAATCGATTTCCCCATTTTGCCATAACTAATGTAAAATAAACCAATTTTGACATAACTAATGCTAAATAACCCAATTTAACCAATTTTGCCATAACTATTGCAAAATAACTCATGCCTGGGATTTCCTGGGATTCCTCACATTTCCTGGTGGGGGGGGGGGGAGGTTCTCGGACAGATTTCGTAGGGATTATAGATCCTCAGATCCCTAAGTCATCCCTGCGTAGGCTATAGCATACAATAAGATCGAAAATGTCGTTGATATTATTTTTAAAGAATGTTAGCGTTTACTTGCATTGAACAAAAGGATAGAAAATGTGTACATATACAAATACGTGTTAATTAATAGAAAGGTGGCTAATGGTTATTTAACTTTAGATAACTTTAGATTTAATTTAAATTAAATCTAAAGTTATTTTTACTGACTTTATTTGACAATTAAATGTAAAAATTAGTTGACATTTTAATTTTCTTAGTGTTTTGAAAGAGTTAATTGATAATTTAATGACGTGTTGGTGTAATTGACAGCTGGGAGTTACGATATGACGAGTACGGTCGACGTTATTACGTAGACCATAATACCCGCTCAACTACTTGGGAACGTCCAGCAGAAACTTTACCACAAGGATGGGAAATGAGAAGAGATCCGAGGGGCAGAATTTATTATGTTGATCACAACACAAGGTTCGTTCTTCCAATATTTTCATCTTTCTATAGGTGATAGGTAAAGTCAAAATAATATTCAATTAGTGTTGTGAAAAGTATGGTTAAAACTTGAAAGAGTACCTTTGTGTACGTAAGGTTTCTTTCCTTGTAAATTATTATTTTGTCTATAAGAATAATTTGCTCAAAACTTTAAAAGTTATTTAAAAGTGCAAATAATGCACTAAGAAACCCCAGTATACCTACGGCAGTAGGTAATGAGAAATGACAAATATTTGTTTGATTGCTTGAAAAATGTAATTTTCTCTGTGATAATAGAAGTACGACATGGCAGAGACCTTCTACAGAAAGAATGGCTCATTTCCAAAATTGGCAAGGTATGAGACCTCACATTCTTCAACAAGGCCAAGCTCGATTCTTGTATAACAATAGTGAAAATCCGCCTCCCCCAGTTGACACACAACAGGTTCTAAGACAATAATCTATTCTTCGATTTGACACAAAATTATGACATAATTTATTGTATGATCCACATGCACGCAGCCACCATTTAATATTGACAATTGTTGAAATTAATAGCAGATAATTCACGGGGGAGCAGACGATGAAGCTGAGGGTGCAGATGGAAAGTTGCCCGACGGTTGGGAAAAAAGAGTTCGTCCCGATGGTATAAAAAGCATTACTGCATTTTAACTACATACCTATATTTATTTCTTCATAAAACGCCAGTACATACAGAGTCCACTTCTTATTACTAAACTAACAAACTATAACTAACATTTATAAAACTTTAATCTTGAACTAAGTTTTATATGTTAGATATCAATATTTTTTCATTATTGTAAAAGCATTAAATTATGCTACAGCTATTTTATGTTTTTGTTGAAACTTACACTTGGTGAAGTTCATAATATTTGTTTTGGTAAAAATGAGAGGAGAAGTTATTGTTATCGTTAGTATATATTTGTTATTGGTTTAAAAAGATCAATACTTGGTTTGAATTTAGGTAAAGTGTATTATGTAAATCATAAAAACTGTACGACGCAATGGGAAGATCCTCGAACACAAGGAACAGTTCTTGATTTGAATAATGGATTGTTGGGTGGAGGACCTCCGTTGCCCGCAGGTTGGGAAATAAGACTAACGGAAGATTCCGTCAGATACTTTGTAGATCATAATACACGAACAACGACGTTCGTTGATCCCAGAGGACCACAATTCCAATTACCACAGCTTAAGTAAGTTCAGACTGTTTTTTTAAATCGGTTGTTAATGAAGAGCAAAGAATATAATTTTGACAACGAAATATTACATTGTTCTATTTATTTAGCAACGGGGGGATTTATGGAGTTCCAGTTGCGTACGAGAGATCTTTCCGCTGGAAGATTTGTCAATTCCGTTACCTGTGCCAGTCGAACGCGCTACCGTCGCATATCAAAATTACTGTTAGTAGAAGTACACTCTTTGAAGATTCTTTCCATCAAATCATGCGACACCCCGCCTACGAATTGAGACGTAGACTTTACATTATCTTCAGGGGGGAGGAAGGGCTCGACTACGGTGGCGTCGCCAGGTAAAATGTCCAAAATATTGTCACGAGATTATCATACAATATTTCAAGATGATACAGAATGGCAATTAATACTTCTTCGTTTTGTCTTATTGTAGAGAATGGTTCCTACTATTATCACATGAAGTGCTCAATCCTATGTATTGCCTTTTTGAGTACGCCAACAAAAATAACTACAGTCTTCAGGTACAAAGCAACTCTTAACTTTTATGTGTTTTAATAGTTTCTGCTTTGTTGTGTAATATATTTAAAATGTAAATCAAGCATTCAGATTTGAGATTTCAATAATCCTTGCCATTTTTTACCTGTATTTTAATTAATTTGTAATAACTTGATGTGTATTTTAACGAAGTCAACTTTTTGAATTGAATAGATAAACGCAGCGTCATATGTAAATCCTGATCATCTGCACTATTTCAAATTTATTGGCCGTTTCATTGCGATGGCATTGTACCATGGAAGATTTATCTACTCGGCCTTCACAATGCCCTTCTTTAAAAGAATGCTGAACAAAAAGTTGACCAGCAAAGATATTGAGAGTGTAGACCCTGAGTTTTATAATTCTCTTCAATACATCAAAGACAACGACATTGACGAACTGGAACTGTTCTTTGCTGTCGACTTTGAGTTACTTGGACAAATCATTCATCACGAACTCATCGAAGGGGGAGATTCCGTTAAAGTCAATGCTGAAAATAAAGAAGAATATTGCAGGTAAAATCGAAAAACCCTCCAATACTTAACCCTGTATGTAAGCCACCATATTATAGTAGTACAGTTTTTAAACTGGTTGTTTTAATCTGATAAGAATGATTTGAATTTGTAGACTAATGACGCAATGGCGAATGAGTCGGGGTATTGAAGAGCAGACGAGATCATTCCTCGAAGGTTTCAATGAAGTGGTTCCTCTCGAATGGTTGAAATATTTCGATGAGAGAGAATTGGAACTTTTACTTTGCGGCATGCAAGAAATCGACGTGGATGATTGGATGAGAAATACAATCTACCGGTTAGTGTCCATACATTGCTAATTTATTTTACTATTTCATTTTAATTTGTTCATTTTGTATTTTTGAGTTACTTAAAAATTATTATCCTGTATTTGTAGTCACTACACACGTAATTCAAAGCAAGTGCAATGGTTTTGGCAATTTGTTAAATCTATGGACAATGAGAAAAGAGCGCGTCTACTGCAATTCGCTTGTGGCACTTGCCGTGTGCCAGTAGGAGGATTCGCTGAACTTATGGGCTCCAACGGTCCTCAACGATTTTGTATAGAAAAGGTTCAAATCAAATACTGGATCAAATCTAAAATGAGCTCTGATTGTGATTGTCATCATTTTGTTTGTTGTATTTTAGGTTGGAAAAGACAGTTGGTTGCCGCGATCGCATACATGTTTTAATCGTCTCGACCTTCCTCCTTATAAAAATTATGACCAACTCGTTGAAAAATTAACGTTCGCAATTGAGGAGACCGAAGGATTCGGTCAGGAGTAAAATAAATATTCGTATTTTATTTTTTAAGTAAAATACCCTTCTTTCATTTAACAAAAATGTTGAGTCGTGTGCGTTTTATTACAAACGCAGCGTGTGATTTGTTCCAAAAGTCTCAAAAGGCAATCATTTCCTCATTCACCTTCTTTCGCCCACATATCGTTCAATCGATGATATCACTTGACGTAAAAACAATATATAAATAAATAAATAGAAATATTATCATTTTGTAACAAGGCTCACAGAACATCGTCACATCAAAAATATTGTAATAATCAAAGTTCATCCCATCCCTACTGACAGCGTTTCATAGTAGAAGTGGAAATGTTCATATCAAAAAACTTTTTGTTAACATAAAAAATGTAGAGGAAAACAGACTTATTATGTTTACCCATGTACTTTAGTAAAGCAGTCAAAGTCCATCAATTTTAGTGTTAGTGTCATGTATTTGTGTTGAACACACAGGAACAAACGTATCATTTATTTATTCATCTGTTGTTGGTGATATGAAATATGAAACTGAAGATAGTGCATTAGTGATATAAACCTCTTCTTGTAGCGTCAGATTTGATACTCACGTTCGTATATAATATAACTATTACTTAGAAGGTAGATTACATTGTTGCATTACTCCAACAGGTGCAACACACTATACACACTCCAATTAAAAACTAAAAACAAATACGCCAAGTACACGAAAAATTATCTTTATTTCAGTTTTCTTTGGACCACAACAAGTAGGCTACCATTGGGACATTCGATTCAAGTTACTTTTTTAAACCAGAAATGCAATACTTTTCCATAATGTGGAAAATAATTGTATTTATATGGAGTCCACATAACTGCAATATATGGAAATCATATTTATATACATATTGGTTTTAGAAAATACACAAGCTTATTATTTCCCATTTGCATTATTGCATTGTACGAAGTAAAATAATTTGATTCTCACTAGTCACTACATGCTAATGCTACCAATGCAATACCGAGGCATTTGGTTTTGTTTTTCTTGGTCTCACAAACAGTCTACAAGTCTAGGTCTCAACTCATTGTCAGATAAGTCTAATCGAGTGCGACAGTGTAATTCGGGGGATGCAATACGATGAAAAAGGATAGAAAACTGCTGTTTGGACAAACAAGCGCATAATCCATAATATTATTTGTTTATAAAAATTATCGCATATTACCGTTAACTTTTATATATAAAAATGGTTATACTGACTACGTCATGGCTTGCATTGGGGGTAGACTAGACGGTAGGTAGCATTCTCTCGGTGTTGTGTAATTAAACAAAGCACTTGAAATAAAATTCACATTATGCATGTAGTGTAAGTTTCAGGGAGTGCAAAGTGCAAACATCGTTTTGTCCAACTCAGAAACTGTACGGTCTTGAAGGGCATAATAATATTTATATTCACATTTTTTCACATTTATGTAAACTGTAAAATGGAATACGTTTTTAGAATTTAGTTTCGACCTCCCCCCCCCCCCCACGACCCCCGCCCCCACCCCTACATCAGCAAGTGTTAATAGTGTAGTAGATACGTGAATACGTGTATAGTCCAGTATGGGAAAAGTGCACAGACGAACAGACAGACAGACAGATCATTTCTAGTAAGTAGCTGACGATACTTAATAAACGATGGGGTCCTTGCACATAATACGTGAATAGTTTAGGGGGGAAGGGGTATATGCAAAAGTGTTATGCAGGGTGACGAGGGGGAGGGAAGGCACTATAGCTAAAATATGTCATTTTACCATAAAAGTGCAAAAAGTCGAGAAAATATTATTTTCTCCCTACGCGCGATAAATAGACGGTAAAAAAAGATCCTAAATTGCAAAAAATCTTAATAATATACACGTTCCCGTCAAAGTTTATTCATATTTTTCGATTGCATTTATTTTTTAATACAACGTTAACTCTTGTTAGAGTGAACCCAGAGGATTGTGGTGGGTACCCAATCGAAAGGACATTTCTTGTCGGAGCCTCATATTAGACATATCGGTTCACTCGTTATTTTTTAACGTTTAAATACAATATTTCGTCAAATGTTACATTTATAAAGCATACTCTTTCATACTTAGATTCTGGTAACCCTGATGTGTAATGCTGTAATAATGTGTAATGTAAAATGTAATGTGACAATGACAATGTGAGTGTGTTTGTGAATTGTGAGTGGGGCTATAATTGTGTACTGTGAAAGTCCTGTTAGCTTGTCACGACGACTCGACGAACCTGCAAAAATAATGAGACAGTGCGGAAAACTA
>JAQFYB010004143.1:0-17115 GCA_034694085.1 Pogonognathellus longicornis | reverse complement strand
CTTCTTCTCTCCGTGTCGCTTTGGAAAGCACAAACAGGCTAAAGCAACTTGGTAGCAGCAGTTACTCAATGTAGTCAAGATGGCAAGATGAGTAGGGAGTCAGCTGCTTAGAGCAATTACAGTGTACGTGTGATTGGGTTCGAGTGCTACATAGGCCTCGGTTGCATTTATTTTTTTATAGCACTTCCAGAGTTGACATGATTTGATATTGAAAATTTTACATGATATATTCAGGACAAATTATCAATATTTTATGTACGTACCAAAAAACATGAAGAATAACACCAAATCATGGTAAAATCAATCTGATATCATGTTGAGAGTCGTAAGAGTGTGAATTATAAAATGACTTATGCAAAGATAAAGTATGCAGTGTTCATATCAAACATATACATGTACCTTTAAAAGATGATATTAATTATTGTCTAACTAAAGTGGAAATGATTATAAAATATAGCTATATAGCTGATGTAAAACGTAAATGCTGGGCATTATGCTTTACAGTTTTTAATGAAATTTTTCGCTAAGAAATTTTTACATTGCATTGGACTTTTTACTACTACATATAAAGGGGTATGACATTTTCATTCTTGCATGGGGATGCCGAATGCTGTGACCGGCCCTGGCAATGCCCACCCTTAAAATTCTTGGGGTGGGCGATACATGGGCATGGCCACCCATAATTTTAGCAACGTTATGTGCTAGTACTTTGTGGAATACACAAACTGCGTTTTCATCTACTGGGGTCAATCGAATTTTATTCATTAACATAATTCATTGCTGTTATTAAGCTGGATTGAATGGACGCGATGGTGCATTTGCATACTGTAGCTTGTATGTATTGCAATTATTTGAAATTACAGTAGAATCTAAAGTGACAATACTTAGGTACATGTTGCTAATACTATGTATGAGTTTGTTTGTTAAAAATGTGGAGCAATGGTATTTAATTATTTGTTATGAATACATCTATGCCTATAATATAGGTGCAATAATTCATTAACATAATAGAAGCAATACATAGCATACATACATACGAGCAGATTCACAATGGACCTGTAAAATCCAAAACTAGCCATCGAATGCAGGAATGACTTACTGTACACTTTATAGTACACATTAACATGATTTGCTGAAAAATACAAACGAATTTTTTAGTCACCCCCTTCTGGGATTATGACTGATTCTGTGAATGACAAATTTATTTTACTGGGATAAACACAGTATTTTTATTTTTGCATCAATTTTGATGGGACTATTTTTAGAAAATGTCTAAATAATGGTACTACACCGCCACAAAATAAAAAAAATACAATTCAAAATTTTAGGCCTCCAAAAAAAAGTTTCAAATTTTGAAAATGGTTTTTTTCATAGAAAACGCATATATAAGACAAAACCAGTCACGCCAAATGAAAGAGCATGTTAAATAACGTCTGACAGCGTCCATGTCAATTGTTGACAAATTGACCTTGACAGGGTTATAAGGTCAAGTTTTTTCAAAAATTCCAAAATAAATACAATAATCATTGCAAATAGCATATAATGCTTACGGAAGACCAATCAGCAAGTTTTATCCAGCAAAATTTCAGCCGTGATCCAAAACGGCCAAGGTCAAGCAATGTCATTGGACGGAGATGATCACAACTTTTTTATTTTTGCATCAATTTTGATGGGACTATTTTTATAAAATGTCTAAATAATAGTACTACACCGTCAAAAGATAAAAAAAATTCAAATTCAAAATTTAAGTTCTTCAAAAAAAAGTTTCAAATTTTGAAATTGCTTTTTTTCATTGAAAACGAATATTTACGACAAACCCAGTCACGCCAAATGAAAGAGCATGTTAAATAACGTCTGACATCGTCCATGTCAAATTTTGACCTATGTGACCTTGACAGGGTTATGAGGTCAAGATTTTTCAAAAACTCCAAAATTTATCGTGATAAAACTTGTTGATTGGTCTTCCGCAAGCATTATATGCTATTTGCAATGATTATTGTATTTATTTTGGAATTTTTGAAAAAACTTGACCTTATAACCCTGTCAAGGTCAATTTGTCAACAATTGACATGGACGCTGTCAGACGTTATTTAACATGCTCTTTCATTTGGCGTGACTGGTTTTGTCTTATATATGCGTTTTCTATGAAAAAAACCATTTTCAAAATTTGAAACTTTTTTTTGGAGGCCTAAAATTTTGAATTGTATTTTTTTTATTTTGTGACGGTGTAGTACCATTATTTAGACATTTTCTAAAAATAGTCCCATCAAAATTGATGCAAAAATAAAAATACTGTGTTTATCCCAGTAAAATAAATTTGTCATTCACAGAATCAGTCATAATCCCAGAAGGGGGTGACTAAAAAATTCGTTTGTATTTTTCTGCAAATCATGTTAATGTAGTACTATAAAGTGTACAGTAAGTCATTCCTGCATTCGATGACAAGTTTTGGATTTTACAGGTCCATTGTGAATCTGCTCATACACCAATAAACATGCCTTTACTGACACTGCACTGTGGGTCCTTTACTGACACTGTGGGTCTTTTACTGACACTGTGGGTCTTTTACTGACACTGTGGGTCCTCTGCTGGCACTGTGGGTCTTTTACTGACACTGTGGGTCGTTTACTGACACTGTGGGTCTTTTACTGACACTGTGGGTCCTCTGCTGACAGTGTGGGTTCTCTGCTGACAGTGTGGGTCCTCTACTGACACTGTGGGTCCTCTACTGACACTGTGGGTCATCTACTGACACTGTGGGTCTTTTATTGACACTGTGGGTCCTCTACTGATACTGTGGGTCTTTTACTGACACTGTGGGTCCTCCGCTGACACTGTAAATCCTTTACTGACACTGTGGGTCCTCTGCTGACACTGTGGGTCCTCTGATGACACTGTGGGTCCTCTACTGACTCTGTGGGTCCTCTACTGACACTGCGGGTCCTCTACTGACACTGTGGGTCCTTTACTGACACTGTGGGTCCTTTACTGACACTGTGGGTCTTTTACTGACACTGTGGGTCCTTTACTGACACTGTGGGTCCTTTACTGACACTGTGGGTCCTTTACTGACACTATGGATCTTTAATCTAATGCGCATGCCCTGCTCGAAAACAAAAATTGGCATTTATTGTCATTGAATTTCCGCGCACTCGACAACCTCAAAGAGCGCGATATTGGCTATTTATTACGACTTATTTTATACTTAAATAATGCGCTTAGCGCCTCAACACAAAGACACAACCTAATGCAAGTTGCGCCATTACATTCAGCAAACGCGATAACCCCGAAGTAAAAAGAGGCAATGTTTGCGGCTTCATAATATTCAATCATTATTAAACAAAAGCAATGCTTTTTGTGCTACTCTAAGTTAGAGAATCGGTTTCATGGGTAAAAATCGGCGGATTTTGGAATTGAACAAAAACTGAACTAGGAATGTTTTCTCCGAAACTTCTCCCACATCCCCTCTTTCCGATGATATATTAATAATTTGCCCAAACCCCCGCCGTCACCTCGAATTCGAATTTTGAAAGTTGCAACTTTCCCTACTCAATGTATAAGGATTTCTTTTATCGCCCCTGGGTGCCAAGGGATGCATTTTGAACATTGGGGCATATACATGAAAGTTGTGTAGAATTTTATAGGCTATCCAGCAATGCTAATTAATATCCCCTTATCCGATACCATCCTTTGTATTCTCTATAAGCAATTTAGTAATTGTACTATCGTCTGTAATTGATGCATGGTCGCTGACAGCTCAGTTATTATTTCAAAATATTGGTTTTGGGGTCAGTTAGGTCGATTGTTTTTAATTCTAAATTCATTAAATCCTACAATGTGATGGTACAGTGAATACATGTATTGTAAAGGTGCTATTGTATATTTTCCAGGCATGGGTCTGGACCAGTTCAAGCGCTACGACCCTAAAGTAAGTGATAACTCATAATACCTCAGTTATTTTCTCTGAACCGTGTTTAATTATATTTACTTGCCAAAAGTGACACACTTGGTTCAATGTGATTGATGATAGTGTTGAAAATAATGTATGTATGTTATTTCTCTGAAATTAATTGTACCTGTTCCTCCTCTACTCTCTGCCACACTCTTACTCATCTTGGTCAATCTTGTCTTTCAGACCTATGGGGAGGTAATCTCTCTAACTCTCTTTGCCTTCTCTATCTATCTCTCTCTCTCTCTCTCTCTCTCTGTCAATCACTCATCCGCTCCGCACTTTTCAGTTTCTGAATCGTTCATTCAATTAGAATCTCATTGTATTTGTTTTTACTCAGCTGCTGTGAACTGCCAGTTTGCTAATTAGTGTAATTACAAGTTTTCTCGCTTATTACTTTTCTGCTTCATTTATGTCATGTTTTGCCTGTCATCCATTTGAGTACTTGGCTTGTGTAGTAATATTAAGAGCCAATTAATTTGTCGAATAAGCTTTAACTTGTGTACAGGGCCGGCTTTAGGCATGGGCAGAAAGGGCGACCGCCCAGGGCCTCGCGCTTGATAGGGCCTCGCGTAACGTGAGTCGAGTTTGTTGCTATCCTATTAAAAAATTAAAAATTGGTCCCACTAACGCGTAGTTTGTACACGAAGATTACTGAAGGTATATTAAAAATTGTCGCCCAGGGCCTCGCAAAACGTAAAGCCGGCACTGCTTGTGTAACTAACTGCAGGTCAAATTCTCGAGAAAGAAGTGCAAAGTATTTTTATGTATGAGCTTTACCATTATTTTGATGGAGGAAACTCAATGTTTGAGACTAATGCGAAATATTTTTAAAATGAAACTAAAGCTTAGGTTAGGGCATCAACTTTTTGACGTAAATCTCTTCACCCCTCACTCCAATTTCCCTCTTACCTATCTTCGTCCTTTCTCACGTACATCAAATCGGGTGGTGATGATTTAATGTTTACTGATTGTGAGTAGTGAGCGCTATCGGCTAGCCACAACTTGTGCCGCACTAAAGCACTATTACTATTGGCGTAGAGTGTCACATGAAGTCCTAATGTATTTGTATGTTATCATTTTGCAAAACTACTTTCGAAATTTTGACTCTGTAATACGTTACTTACTACTAGATTGCAACTTGTAAGTCAGCTATCTCTGCTTAGAGACAGCTTACATAACTCCTGGCCTGACAGTTTGTAATGTTTATCTTTGGCCCGATTTGAATCGAAGTCGACTCTAATAATATAAGCGAAAACCATAAAAATACATGTTCATTTACAAGTGCTACAGTACAGTTTCGGATAGGGCTTAGCGCTTGTGAGACCGCCATGTTGTAAATTACAGTGTGCTGCAAATATTGTCGCCCACTTTACAAATAACCTGTTTTTATCAAAAATTAGGAAGTGAAATTAACATTACTTTGTGAGATTATATAGTAGGCAGTAGGCATTTATTGTAATTTTACTATTCCTTACTTGAAAGTATTTATTTACATATATACTATGTACAAAACTCACTTCAAACTTTTCAACGAAAAATCCTTTTGATCTCTTTTAATATACCTGTAAATTTGCGAACAGTATATTCCAGAACAGAATGAGACAATGATCTTGGAGGTTGTGTTGAACTAACATTAAGTTGCAGAAAAATACAAATCTCTTGCCCCATGCACCATGAGAAATTTATTCTAACTATTTTGCCGTTGTAGTCCACATATCTGGGCCTTTTTTAAAACTAGTGGTTAAATAATGAATAAGTGTTGAAACGGTTGCCCAAATTGTTACCATGTGACCTTTGACATTGTTGAACCTACATGCATAACTTTTGTTCCACAAAGATATTTATATACTCAATCAATAATACTTGCTTATTTCTCAATATTTTTCACAGCTTTGACCTTACAACCCCTGCAAGGTCAAAATGTCACATATCAACACTGAACCTTAAGTATGTTATTTTACCAGCTCTTTCACTGGGTGTAATCAGACTTACAAAAAGCTTAATCTTGGTTAACATGCGTTTTCAATAAACTTTTTTTTTAAATATTAAAATTTTATAAAAAAACAGACTATATTGCAGTTGTAGTACGTAAGTAGGATAAATTTACTATATACATACACCAACGCTATGGAATTGAGGAGTTTTAAAAAAATCACATTTAGCTATCATAGTCTATGCCCAAGAGCAAGAGCCGACTTCAAATCTGGTCAAAGATGGAAACTAAGTACATGGATTTATGCACCGTAAATATTCTACTACAAGAGGGGCTTCCAATAGAAGTGGGGTCTATGTTACAAGTGGGGGCAAATTGTATTTTCAGCAAATATAAGTGGGGTCTATATTAGAAGTGGGGGCAAATTGTAGTTACACTTTCAGCAAATAGAAGTGAGGTCTTTAATGCATAATGCAAGTGGGGTACCAATTACAAAATTCATAGTTTTCATGCAATATCAATGATTTACTGTGTTTCAATGAAAAATTAACTAAATAAGTAATGGGAGATAATTTAGGTCGAGATGGTGCATAAAATAGCAAATAAATTGACTAGATTTATAGAAGTGGGGTCTCCATTGACTCCATTAGAAGTGGGAGCAAAGTATAGTTTTAGTCAATAGAAGTGGGGTGCTTGTATTAGAATATTACGGTAGGCTGTCTCTCAAATTCAATCAGTCTGAGCAACGATAGCTTACAATCACGGGGCTAAATCAGATCGAGAATTATTGACAGTCAAGAATTAAATACTATATCAAGTACTTCTGTGTGGTCTTATCAGGGTATTTAATATACCCCAAATAGGTCACTTGATATACTATTTAATTCTTTACAGCCAACAATTCTCGATCTGATTTAGCCCCGTGCTTACAATACGCTACATTCAACACACACTTGCATCCACTTTGTGTGTCGTCTCCTGTCGTCCTGTCTGCTTCACATGTGCTGATGTGCTCTTGTGTCTCATTTTGTTTTAATGTTTGTTATGATGACAGTAGCACATTACTAATTACAATTTCCTTCCGTCATCCTCTTTTCATTCATTTGTTATTATTTAGCATCATTATACAGTATAATTATCATATGGTACCAAACATACTATTATAATATTTTTCATATTTTTTATTACTGCCACCCTTTCTGTTTATGCTTACATTGTTACATGATCAAAGTACCCATCTACTTTTGTAGGTATTACATTTTCGATTTCTGTTTTCCTTCATCTTCATTAACAGTGATGATTACAAATTAACAGGGATGATTCCAATTTAACAGGGATGATTACAAATTAACAGTGATGATTACAAATTAACAGTGATGATTACAAATTAACACGGATGCATTTTCTGCAAATGTTTCAATGGATTCATTTCATTCGATTCTTTTTAAATATTAGTGTTCATTGTTTATACGGAAAGTGGATGGAAACTTCCGAGATAAATTGTTTAAAGCATGCGAGTATAACTTAGCAACTGTTGCAACGATATCACACGGTGCTACGATTTGATCTAATAATTTGATGAGACTCAATAGAAAATGTTTTGGGACGAACCGAACCCGAACTAAAAAAAAGTATGTCGAACCGAAAAAACCGGTTCGGTTGCACCGCTACTACCACAGAATATATGCATAATTTGAGCGTTAGCACAAATCATTATATATTATATGTACACAAAATCAGCTGTTTTAAAAACCAAATATCTACACCTTACTCTGTACATTACTATACCCAAAGCCGGTCATAGCATTCGGCATCCCCATGCAAGAATGATAAGGTCATCCCTCTTTACCCTTTATGTGGAGTATTAAAAAGTGCAATACAATGTAAAAATGTCTTAGCGAAAAATTTAATTAAAAACTCTTAATTATAATGCCCAGAATTTACGTTTTACATCAGCTAGCTTTATTTTATAATCATTTCCACTTTAGTTAGACAATATTTAAGGTGGCGCTTTCCACTTTTGCTCATTTCACAGTTTTTTTTCACTCGGTTCGCTATAAGTTTTGAACGGAAACTCGGATGTCAATAGAATTAGGTAATGTATTGTACCTTTCATATTGTACCTTTCATTTATACATCTTAAATTTTAGAAAATATTGCAACTTCAAAAGTTACTACAGCTTTTAAATTAGTAATTTTGAAGCTTTAGTAACTTTTGAAGTTGCAGTATTTTTGAAACAATATAAGATCTGTTAATGAAAGGGCTATATAAGGGATACCCAATTTTATTGACGTATACGAGTTTCCGTTCAAACGTTATAACGAAATGACTGAAAAGAAATGGTGAAATGAGAAAAAGTGGAAACCGCCACCTTAATATCATAATTTAAAGGTACATGTTTGATATGAACACTGTATACTTTATCTTTCATAAGTCGTTTTATAATTCACTCCAGAAAAGCTAAAATATCTAGTGTAAAAACCCGAAAAAATCATCCCCCCTTACTCAGCATCCCCATGCGAGTGCATGTGTTGCATGTGCCTATGACCGGCCCTGACTATACCCTCAAATTTCATGAACCTTTGACCCTAAATAACTGTTCACCAAGGGCATATGTCGAGCTAATTCAAATTGCGCTATTCTTAGAATAATCTGAGCTTTCGAAAAATGGAAGACATAATGGTCAACTGATTTTATCGATGAGACATCTCCATCGTTAGTTCATTTCTAACCCCCACTTAACGAAACGTCTTTGTTTCTTATGTATAATAATAATTATTATATTATTATTAATAATTTAAAAAATAATTTGAAATTTCGAATTTATTTCAAATTTATTTTTTACTCGAATATTTTGCATGTGAACTGAGCTAATAATTGCTTAGTTTTGATTTTCATAAGTAAATAAACCTAAAAAATTGACTTGCAAAATTTTTGGACTAATACAAATTTTCAAAAAAAAATTTGCCGCGAACAGTAACTTCGAATTTCAAAACTAAAAAATGTGTTGTTGGATACCACTATGGACTACTCATTTTGAAAATTGCAGCCAATTTGGTTGAAAAATGACGAAATGGCAGCCCGCACAAATTTGAACCTATAGTACAAGCCCCACCCCCCTACATGGGGAAAGTCGAGAAAATAACTTCATGAATATTATATGTGAACCATGGGCTTTCAAATTAAGTGAAAATTATTCGTTTTGCGAATGCGAATTCTGCGCTTGGGTGAGACGTAAAATAAAGGGTCACCTACCCTATATTATATGAACATAACCTACTAATGTTATAATCCCTATGTGACGGCTTACGTGACTCACACGATACATACCTAGAATACCTACTACCCATAGGCTAGAGTGGACAACAAAAGGACGAGGTTTGTCTTTTCAATACCAACAACTATTTACCACTGCAGTACTGTTTTTATATGGCGTTCTATGGGAAAAGGTAAGCATTGGACACTTGTGTGACTTTGGAACATGTTTATGCAGTACTGCTTAGAACCTTTGACAACGGGTACTTTATAAGTTATTAATAAAGACAGGAATAGCTAGCACCAAAAACAGTCATTAATAGCGCTATAAATAGCAGCAAAAATTGACAAAAATAGCACTAAAAATAGCACTAAAAATCAACTTTTACATTCAGAAATCAGACATTTTATGACTGGTAGACACAATTGGAGTTAAATTTTTATTAAAGTGCAATATTTACACACAAATTTATTGGTATTTAACTCTAAATTAGGCATATCATTTCACTCAGGCTTTCCCCTTCCTTCACAGAAAATTCTTTTGTTCAAACCAATTCTGAAATATTGGAATTTATTTGCTTTTTCAATGCAAGCTTGGAGTTTTAATATTTATTTTCAGTCCAAAGTTTGATCATAATAAGTGTATCAAAACTTGTACTCAAAAAGTATATAAATTTATCCAAAAATCATTAAAATAGCACAAAAATAGCACAAAAACACTAAAATAGCACTTGCTATAGCACTCAAAAAAAGTGCTAGAAAATAGCAAAAATAGCAAAATAAAATTGTGCTGTTTTAGCCTCTTTATGGCATGAAACATGAAGATACTAAGTCTCAAGAAGGTAGCTTTTAGCTGAAAAAAGTAGCAAATAAATGCTAGCTATTCCTGTCTTCTATATTATATTATTATATTATTCCTATAAAGTAGCAGAATGAAGCTACTTTATAGAATAGCCACTATGCACATCAGAATCAGTTTGCTCTACTCACGTTGTAGTCCCTACTTCGAATTCCCAAAAAGCTTCTCACCTCGATAATTTTCTACAAGTTGGGGTATTTTTTACGAAACAAGCTACCAATAAGGATACTTCTCCCTTCTTTTCACATTTTTACAATTAAAACCTTACGAGTTATGATTTCTCAAAAAAATGAGTTATACGTGCATTGAGCACATAATAAAAATGAAAGACTCCTTACATAATGTCACTGGGGTATTAACACTGCGTGTCAGTTATTGAAATCAATCAGAGAAGTGAATGCGCTATCGTATCACAATACAGTATGCGTCAACCAACCATCAGTAGAGTTAACGAAATTCAAACATAAAAGTGCGGTAGTCAACAAATCAAAACAGAAAGAACCTATCAGGGAAAGGAATTGTGGAGTTTAAAGCAACAAACCGCGGGATTGCGAGCTCTAAGAGGTGTGGTGATATGATAACGTGTTCTCCAGGATGAATTATTAGTTTATTAGACATACACTAGTATACAATAGCTCGTTCCTATTCTATACTACAGATTGTATTTTCTTTGTGCATTGAGTAGGTGGTAGGGGCAATCAGAAAGTCCAACTAAGAAAATCGACTTATTTTTAATGTGGCCTTAAAAAAGGAATTGGTCACATAATACTGGGTCCATAAAAATATTAATTCGTCCATATATTTTTTTACTCCTCCTGAATGCATGCCCCATATACAATCTTGAAACATATTTACAATGGTGATGATCAATAGTAATTACTAATTATTTGGCCTCTAATATTGAGTTATACCATTCAAAATATTGAGTTTTAATGCAAAAAAACGGTTGCGGTATCTGAAAGGCCCACAAGGCGAGTTGAAGGGAGGATACTTTAACCTGGGAAACACTGAGTACAAGAATTCACATTGCATACTGAAGTACCACAATTGTGGTCCCATGTAAATTCCCTACACCACATTTGTGGTCCTAGGGTTTCGAAATCAGCAAAGTTTAGAATAAAATTAATATAATTTGCAATAAATAAGAAAATGGATTATTTGATACCCGTTTATAGCGTTACATCACAAAACATGTAAGTTACATTGCAGTACCACAAATGTGGTTCGTATATTACGAAACCCTGGATAAGGACCACAATTGTGGTGTAAGGGATAATACATTAGCAAAAATATTTTTATTTTAAAAAAATCATATTTCGACGTAGGTACTTCAAACCAACTTTAGTATGAAAATACATATATTTTTGACACATACAAAAAATTCCAGGTAATTAGGTCACAGGGAGCATTAAAATATTTTGAATCCAAGTTGAAAACCTACAAATGTGGTCCACTCAGTGTTTTGCGGGTTAAGGGTTAGGTAACGAAAGTTTTTAGTATCACGTTTTGCAGATACCTACTAGATTTGCAATAGAAAAAGGCGAATGATCGCAAGAAAATCCATACATACGAATTAAAAGTTTTAAAAGCAACATTGTGGAAAATATTTCGGTATTCATTCTTAATTGCTTTTTTAATTCTAATCGATTTCAAAAAGAAAAAAATGTTTTTAAAACTTTGAATTAGCTGTATTGTAATATATATAACTAATTGTATATTGTAATAAGAATAAGGGCGTACCCAGGATTTTGTTTAGGGGTTTAGGAAATTTAAAGCCATTATCGATGAGAGTATGACAATAAAGATCCAATTTAGACTGTCATATATCCATAAGGCATGAAATTCTCAAGTAGTGTGAAAAATTTGAGAAAAATTTGAGCTAATCTGCACTAATGTCTAAAATGTATTTGTGGATTTATAAAATCCACGTGTAGCCAGGAAATTTTGAGAAAAGCTTGAGCTAATTTGGACTAAAATTAAGCTACAAGTCATATTTGCGCAAAATATGAATAGTCCATATCAACATTTATGTAGTTCAACGGGTGTGTATCGTTATCGTTACTGTTTTACATTTTCTTTCATTTTTAATCGCTGTTGCCGTTTTGCTTTTTTCATCCAATATTATATTATACTCCTCTCCCCCCCCCCTTTTCTCTAACTATCCTTTCGTTTTTATCCGTTTTCCTCCACTTTTTCCTCCTCTTTTTTACCCCTGTACTTCGTATTCCCCCCTGATTTTTTGAGTAAAATGTTGGAATTTGCGGCCAAGTTTTTTTCTACCAGAGGACAAAGTCGTTATTATTTTTAATAGTAAACTTTCATAAGTTCTTGTAATGGAATGCCAAACACGACTGTTTTAACCTCACAACTGCTGCTGTTGTTTCCAGTCAGTGATTTATTTGACGGATGCTTTTACAACGGTGCTGACCTGTCAAACCCCTCCTTTTCTATACATTCTGCTGTATTTTATTTGAGTTCTTCGATGTTTTTTATTCAATTGTCTACTGTCATTGAAACTTTTATATTTAAGTATCTGATTTTTTTAAATATATTTGCGACTGGCTTGACACTTTTAATTTCCTTGCATGTTGAATCTGTCCGAATGACAAGAAATTCAGACATTACACCTAAAGTTAACATATTATTAGTAATAAGTTTTTCGGAAACGGTGACTCTCGTTTCCCGCTGAAAATTATCATCCGAGAATTCTATTGCCTTACATACGTACGAGTAGAGAGGCCGAGAGGCATCCGAGACGTGGCATAAAAAGTGTATAATATAAACGTGGGAATACTAATCGTTAATAATGAAATTATTGTGATATATTGCGTTAAAGAGTGATTATAAATAATAATGACATAGTTCATTACATTATTATGGAAAGGCAGGAGACTCAGGAGAATGACTATGAATCAAATAAACTAGTGAAAAACGTCATATTTTTGTATACACTGTAAAGTGTTGGAATCTAAAGCGTTTGCCTTGAAACCTGCCGTCCATACGCCATACACTAAAATATTATACACATTGCCCCATATAAGGGGTGACAAGTTGCATGCGGTGTAGTTAGTTCATTTTTAACCATCGCCAGAAATTTTCAGAGCTAATGCAGAATATAATTCCTTGTAATAGCTTTATAAATACGTCATTTCAAATTTGTTGTCGTTTTAATTTTTGAACACTTTGTCTCCACCATTTTCAAATTGAATATTGTAAATCCGACGGTAAAAACAGCAAGTGTAAGTGTAACAACAAAACTTATGACAAGGAAAAAGCATTAAAGAGAATTTTATGGGGGGTTTACACATGCAAACAAAAACTATTGTCATCTTCTAATTCAGAATCATTATCAAAAGGGTACACTCTGTTAATATTCTCTTTGTTAGATTGCTTAAGTTGTTCACTAATATTTTTGGTACTATAATTAAATAACAGAATTATTATACTGCGGAATGTTAATATATTAAGTTATTCCATCAAAAGTGGAATGTAGAAATAATAGTTTGATTTCTTACTCTGACTGGTTTTTGAGTTCTTGCATTTTTACGCCTAAAAAAGATGATCAACTACGTCATTATTACTTTAATAACTCTTTAGGAAGGTTCTACCCACTACATGGTTTTTTACAAATTAAATGATTTCTCCGAATTGGAGAATAAATACAAAATTCGGGCTCCTTACTTTTGAAGCTAGAATATTGCTAAACAACCGAACACGTTCTACAGTTTTCACTTTTTCGTAAAACTTAAGGAGCCCAAATTTTGAATTTATTCACAATATTTTACAGTATTTTACAATACTTCATTAATAACTATTAGTATTCCCACGTTAATATTATACACTTCTCGGATACCTCTCTATTTCTACGTTCGTAAGGCAATAGAAGTCGGATACCTTGCCAGTTGACTAGAATGATAACTTCCAGCGGGAAAAGAGAGGTAATACTGAGAACTGAGGTACCATTTCTGAAACGGCTTATTGATGATGTTACTAAATAAAATACTAGTGTTCCAAGTTGAAAAACAAAGTGTTTCGTTTACTTCAGTTTACGGTGTCAAACCATTGCTTAATTTGATTTTCCATTGAAATGTCATATATTTGGTACAAACAACAAAAGTTGCAGTCTGATTTGGATTTCTGGTTGGAGTAAGGCAGAGGATCAGCGTCGCCACGTCGCCAACAATCACAATGCGTCGCCAACTTTGGCGACGCTATTCTTTGCGTCGCCAACGTGTTGGCGACGCGTTGGCGACGCTATTCGTTGCTATTTACTTTCGTTAAATACAAAATGTGTACCTATGTATACAAAATGTATACAAAACGCGACGCGTTGTGTAGTCCGTCGCGTTGTGTAGTCCGTCGCGTTGTGTAGTCCGTCGCGTTGTGTAGTCCGTCGCGTTGTGTAGTCAATCGCGTTTTATATACATACATTTTGTATACATTGGTACACATTTTGTATTTTACGAAAGTAAATAGCAACGAATAGCGTCGCCAACAACGGGTCGCCAACACGTTGGCGAAGCAAAGAATAGCGTTGCCAGCGCGTTGGCGACGCATTTGTGATTGTTGGCGACGTGGCGACACTGATCCTCTGCCTTACTCCAACCGGATTTCTTCATGGCTACATCTCTACATGTCTTGATTTTAAGGCAAAAGAATCATTAAAATAAACCGGGGAGTGTGTATGGGCCCAAAATCAATTTCAATGGTCTCACACCGATCTGAACATTATCGTAGAATTGTGTTGAGCTGATTTAGTCTCGTTACTCTAAAATAGTCGTTTATCATTATTAATGATTATAAATTCACATCAATGAAATGATATCACATATTATAAACACACACAGTTCACCACTTTAGTTTTGTTTTCAAATACTTGTCAGTTCTATTTGAAAACATGACCATTTGTATTTCGTTTGATGTGTGTAGCTGGCTGGCCGACTGGAGTTGGAACTCGATCCAGACAGCATTTTCTATAAATTGGGCAGTGCCGGTCTAATATCTTTCTCTGATTACATTTTTCTTCTTACAGTACTGTCAAGTAAGAATTTAACATTGTAAAATCATTATCATTTCAATATAGCAAAGCACTGTGTATAACACTGGCGTAGCCATGGGGTGTGTAAAGTGATTATTATTCGTGCTACCCGCAAAAGACGTTTAAATATATATATATGTAATATTTTATTACATTGTATTGTAGTTAGCAGCTAAGTTTGTGGAGTAATGCACGGATAATGGCATACCCACGCACAGCAGAAGTATACCAAAATTTGCTCTCCTCAACAATACATATCAAAATGATTTTTAAATACCGTTTTTAACCCAAAATGACCCCAAGCCTGTCTATCAACCAAGGTACGAAACATCTTAACATAACGGATGATAACGGTCTATATATACTGTATATATATTTAAACGTCTTTGCTCCAGATATGCTGCCACGTTTTCAGGTTATCAGAAAGTTAGTTAATACATGTAAATCCCTATGGAACGCCAGCCGTGACTAACGACTAACCCTATAGATTAAAATACATAACTATCTCATCTACATAAGTAATATTTACTTTCTAGTAAGATTTTTACCGCACAACATAGTTTCATAGGGTGTTTGCACTTTATACACAGACCAGTGAAAATGTGGGACGTTTAAATATAAAACAGGGCCACATCCAGAATTGTCCACTTGCATAATAGGTGATTGGCGGCGGCTCAGAAACACAGATGCCTAAAACACACGTGTTTGCCTCCGATTTGCGTTCATCGTCCGATATTTTGAAAACTATAGAAGATAATTGGGGTTTATCAGCTACAAAGTTTTAGGAAATGTTTTTGTCTTTCCAATGATGTAAATAAAACTTCTCTAGGTGTTATAGTTTTGACACACCATTCAATTTAGTAAATCAACTTTTTTGTTTTGACATAATCGGAAGTGGGAGACTTTGATGAAGAGCCGATTATAGGTAAGACAAGCAAGCAGACAACAAAACTACGATACACTTAACTTACCTACAGTCGGCTCTTCATCAAAGTCTCCCACTTCCGATTATGTCAACACAAAAAAGCTGATTTACTAAATTGAATGGTGTGTCAAAACTATAACATCTAGAGAAGTGTTATTTACATCATTCGAAAGACAAAAACATTTCCTAAAACTTTGTCGCTGATCAACCCCAATTATCTTCTATAGTTTTCAAAATATCAGACGATGAACGCAAATCGGAGGCAAACACGTGTGTTTTAGGCATCTGTG
The DNA here is from genome assembly GCA_034694085.1 of Pogonognathellus longicornis. Lineage (NCBI taxonomy): Eukaryota > Metazoa > Arthropoda > Collembola > Entomobryomorpha > Tomoceridae > Pogonognathellus > Pogonognathellus longicornis. Next base: position 862 of record JAQFYB010004143.1, on the reverse strand, counting down.
TTTCTGAGCCGCCGCCAATCACCTATTATGCAAGTGGACAATTGAAAAAAACAAGTGGCAAGAAACAAAACTTCATTAGATTGTTGTTTACAGAACTCAATGTCTTGTCTGGCGCTAAAAAAAATCAAATTCTAGTACCTATGTGAGATTCGAGATATCGCATCGGTGTAAAATATTTTCACAATCATCCTGTTTTTCTGGAAAAAGAAACAGTCAACAGTGACTGGAGATTTGAATAATACATTTAATTTAATTGTAGTACTGTTTTCACTGTGATTTGTTTGAATGACCATGGATGTAAACGTGACTACAAAAATTGAACAGATTGAAATGGACGGAATTAGTGTTTTCGGAAATACGCCATTGGGGGGAGATTAAATCTTACGCCTACTCTTTAAAGTGTATTTGTAATGTACTTTATGTTCTTTCTATGCCTGCCGGAAAACGAAAAGCGGAAGTCGATACTCATCAGCGACAATGTTTTAGGAAATCTTTTCCTATTTCGAATGAATTAAATAACACCTTTCTAGGTGTTATATTTTTGAAGTAGTAATCGAAAAACTAACACAACTTTTTTGTTTACATTTGATCTGGCTTGGCGCAAATAGAGGAAGAGTCGACATAATGACACATGAAGGTTGGGTGGAGGCTTTATTAATGCGGTCGAGAGTCAGCTATCCATCAATCCAAAATTTGGTGCATTTTACATTACAAATGCAAAAAAGTTGTTTTGGTTTTTCGATAGCTGCTTAAAAACTATAAAAGCTAGAAAGAAGTTATTTAGCTCATTCGAAAGATGAAAAGATTTCCCACAACTTTGTCGCTGACAACTACCGACTTCCTTTTTTCGTTTTCGCACACG
>JAQFYB010004142.1:0-17118 GCA_034694085.1 Pogonognathellus longicornis | reverse complement strand
AAACACGCCTATTTTTTGATTGAGTGGTAACTTACCTCAAACGGTAGGTATTTATGAGTAAAAAATCATTAGGCTGCGCAACCCCTACAAAACCACCTCGCTTGTGGGGAGCCAGGGGGAGGGTACCTCAAAGTTGCAAACTGGGGGAATTTTTTAAAAATTAACGTGGGGGTAGAAAGTCGTGATTTTTAGTATATGAGTATAAGAAATGGTTTTCTCTGAATACTTTTGGAGCCAGCCAAATTCAACCATAGGATACCCACAAAAACAATTTCGAAATTTTGAAAAAAACTTTTTTGGAAGTCGTTCACATTGAATACCGTAAATTACATAAATGTCCAGCCTGTATCCGAGTTGCCTCTCCGCGCTTAAAAACTTGGGCTTTAGCTAAGACACTGCTGCCACCCTAACTAATTCGTGACACCAAGGACATGGAGACTAACAATTAGTATCGGTAATTACTTTAAGTAGACGAAGCCGAGTTGCTTTTTATTCACAACTCTAGGTTAACTCCAGCAAAGACATTAGCACTACAGTAGCTATACCTATACATAGCAGCAGTTATACAAATCATAGTACCTAGTACCTATATGACTCCAAACTAATTATACAATGACAACTATAGTGATCTTATTACTATACAGAGAAGTAACCCGAAAGCATTTATATCGGGGAGTGACAAATCAGCATATCTGGAACTTAGAATCTTCAAAGCACTAACACTACAAGCGAAGCTGCGTTGTGTTCACCAGCCTTTTAGGTGGAATACGTGCACAAAATTGTTCGACTTGGTTTGAAGGTTGAGATTGCGGAGGGGTGGACGTGTATACCTGCTATGCAAATGACTCCCTCGTTATCTTCGTCTTCATATCGAGTGATTTTTCATGGTGGCTGACCATGCCGCCGGAAATCCGAAAACGCCCGTAGTCGATCTCCTCCGTTTCTTTGCACTTCACTGTTGACACCAAAGTGTAGTCTAGGTCAGGAGGAACACAACGCACTAAAAAATTTGATACCGGCACAAGTCCCATGGGTCCAAATTTGCGGAGAGCAGGACGAAGCACACACACGTCTGTGTCGGTCGGATGCTGATTTGTCACTCTTCTAAAAGGTAATAAAGAAGTCATCTGTTCCGATGTGAAAAACTTTTCAAAATAGTTGTCAACACATTTGGAGACATTTAGGTGACAATAAATATTAAGAGCTCTATATAACGAATATATACATAATGAGTTAACATTAAGGCTTACCTAAAGGATGATGCACGATATACATGGCCCTGTGGCTGTGGTCTTCCAAGAAAGTGGCCGAACCAAACCGAACATGTTCGAATTCTGTAGCACATACCTCTAGTATACAGACAGAAGCAAATTAAATACCTATGTTCTTTTCATTTGAGAGTGAATGAATTTAAAGAATAAAAACAAAAGTTTAGGTTTTTCTGTAAGTGCTGTAGTTAGTATGTAGTTAATCATCAAAACGATATAGGTAAGCTAACGATAAAGGTATCGCTAAGCGCGATAAAGACCACATTTGCCTAATTTAATTAAATGTGATTAAGGTAATTAGGACTTTAGAAAATACAAGAGCTTGAAAATAATGTGTTTTGTAAGTAATAGTTGGCGTTCAATCTTCCTAGAAAAACACTTAAAGATGGCCTATTAACAACACCATCCTTTGGTAGAGATATGTTTAGTATTGGTGGTGGCCCGGACATACCCATTTCCTTTGGGGGCAGGAATATTCGTATTACCACGAGAGCATTATTTCCTCTCCGAGCTGATCAAATCTGGACAACTTACCGTGTACAACTTTCTCCCACTCGCGACTCTACATATTTTTTTTTGCTTTCTGCGGCTTTTCGATAGCCATGTTTTTAGTCACCCTGTCGATCATCTTATGTCCGAATGCGTCATTGTTCTGTGAAGAAATAAGGTAAAAACATCAAAAAAATCATCCAAACGGATACAAAATGTATGGTAGAGCTTATTTTATAAAAGCTAATTTATATTTTAATATTATATTAATATGTTTTTTCCAATAATTTTTTTCGTTATTCAACAACTCCCTAAACACAACATTACAAAGATCAATGCATAAGTTCCGCCCGGAACGGGAACAAACTGACTGACCGATAGAAATTTAACAACATAAATTATTTCTAAAATTCTCCAATAATTATACTTATACTTCATTAACGTTTTTCACATTATTTTAATTATGTAGATTGTATAATTTTAGTCTTTCAAGACGTAGCTACAAATCGGTCAGAGAAATTCGAGTCGATTATGATCGTGTATAGGTCCATGCACATCTCCTATTTAAACACACACACATAGGTCCATGCAACTTTATGCGGTAGAAGCAAACGAGCTAGTTTGTTTTATATTGCTGGCATTGCAGTTTGTGTTCAAGCGCCAAATTTACATAGGCAATGTCGGAATAGCATTTATGGGAGATCGGTTGCATTGGTTTATACGAATGGCGTCGGGAAGTTGGACTGTATTGATGCTGAGTGTCTGGGGATCTTTTCTCATTACCACAGCCATGCCATACGACATGACAAAACAATATTTGAAGAATTGGAAATACTCGATTCCACAACATTGGAGCTCACGGGACAAAAAATTGTTTGCGAAAATCAGGAAGTCTTGCTGGCCAATAAAATTGCATGTGGGAGATTTCTCTTTCGTGCATAAGAAAAAACTCATGAAGTTCTATTATTCTGTGAGCAAAGGAACCATGGAAGCACTTCTGACCTATGAGGAGGGTTTCACCAATTAAAAATTCTGAATATTGGAAATGGAAAATCTGAGCAATTTTCTAAGAAGTAATCTTTTTTAATCCTTACAATAAAGTCAATACATTTGTTATTCGATTAAATTGGGAAAATGTACTTTTTTTGTGTGGTCCTTCATATTAATTGAGTAATAAATTGATAATATTATTGTTTTTATTTTACGCTCGTCCTCAATCTGGTTAATTCTTCAATTAAAAAAGTAAATAAGTTTAATTCTGTCACTGGGGAATTGCGATCTGGGGAAGACAAATCAAAGGAATGAACTATGTAGTACCCCACCCGGGGAACTAAAATGTCCCTGGGGTATTATCAGCGCCAGTACGGTAAGCCTTTAAACCAACGCCTATAATCGAGTAACGGTTATTTTGAAATTAACGTTGAAATTTATAACCGCTGCATTGCTGCTTTACCGCAGAATTGAAATCTACAGAGATGAGGATCCATCCAGCCATGCACACACGAAACTACGCTCTTATAAAGTAGCAAACCGCTACTGTCTATTTCATAGAAGGTAAAAAAAGAGGTGCTGGTTAGTTGTTCCGATGTAAATATTGTTTTCAAAACAGTGGTCAACAGATTTAGGTGACAAGATTAAAAACTCCAAATCGTATAGATACATAATACGTTTGAACCATGTCAGCGTGTCACGTCCAGTCATCAGATCTCACATTGATCATATTTTGCTGTTTGCGCCGTAAAATCAATGAGTCTCAAATTTGAGATTTGATTTGAGAGCGAAACTTAAACACATATAATGTAACTTTAATCTCTAGACGCTGTCAAAGTGTCATTCATGAAAACACTACGAAGAATCTCATGGTAGAACACCTGTTCTCACGTTAATCATATTTCGCTGTTTGCGCCGTAAAATCAAGGAGTCTGAAAGTTGAGATGGGCTATGAGAGCGAAACTTTAAAATCAGTTACAATGGTATCAGTATTAAAAATACCCTTACCATACAAACATGTTGTCAACAGTTTATTCTGAGAGGGGCAGAAGTGACACTCGGCTTTCTTCATAAGTGGTTGCATGAGACTATTATAAAGTAACAACTAAATTTATTTCCTTTACCTTGCTCACGACTACGACGCATGTAGTCAAACATCAAAACGACATAGGTAAGAGTTTTGGTTAACATTTACTTCCTGGAGTGAGTAACTCTCCCTCCAGGAAGTACGTAGAAAAAGTTTGCTTTCCTGTACAGATATAGTAAAGATATATATAATATTTATACAACATGCTTTTAAGTACACAAGTTGGGACTAACCAACAAGGAATTTAAATTTATTTATGATGATTGACACATGTAAAAGTTATTGGGAATAGAACTGTTTCAGACAGACTACGAAAATGATATTTAGAAAAAAGACTGACCAAGTTGTGTTAGAGCGGTCAGATTTTAAAGATTTCATGAACCAGACCGAACCGAAGCAATTTTTGTTTCGTTTGCAGGCAGTGATTTATTGGACCAAACTCTAATTAGATAGGTAGGTATATTGAAATCATCATATCACACTGTACGCATCTTTATAAAAGGTATTCATCAAAAATTCCCAAGCTAAAGGGCAAGTTGTGCAATACATGAGGCACCTGAATTACACAATTATTGAATTTCATATACCTAATAGAGTTTTTAGAGAACTTAAGGCTTTGCTTTTTCCAATTGATATTTTATTCACAACTATATTTACTACTGCATGTGTACCTGTACAATTTAAAAGTGAAAATATCTTACCTATATTCAAGAATAAAGGCTCCAAACTTAATTGTAAGAATTATAGGCCTATTGCAACGCTTAATTATTTTTGTAAAATATTTGAGAAGGTTGTACTAAGTAAACTGAGTAAAATGGTTGAACACGGGCTTGATGAAAATCAATTTGGATTTAGATTTAATAAGGTTTGTGACAATGCAGTGTGTAAATGCTCACAAGAAGTATATAATAGTATTGGAGGTAGAAATGGAAGAGTTCTGGCTGTATTTGCTGACTTAAAAATGGTTTTTGATACTGTGCAACACAACTTGTTAATACTTAAGATGATTCGGAATTTTAATAGTGAACCCTATATGATCAGATTATTACATAATTATTTAAGTTTTTTAAAGTAAAAATGGGAAACAAATCCGAATATTATAATGTGCAAGCAAGTACTGGGCCAGGATCTGCTTTAGGACCTTTACTATTTACTCTATACATAAATGATATGGGAAAGTATATCGATATCAACTATATATTATATGCAGATGACTTAGTTGTTTAATTTAAACAATCAATATGTAGGTGCTGAGAACTGGTTTTGTACTATAATGCGAGAAAATTCATTTCCAAAGGTAAAAGTTAGTAATTGTGAATCTGCCACTAAAAGAAATTCTGTCCAGCACTCTGCAACTATTGCATGGAATAAGCTTCCTAGAAAATGGGTGTATGAAGGACTGGAGTATTAAAAGTTGATAGACGATGTTAAAGGTCTGATTGTACTCGAAAGAAAAAATCTGTTTGTTACTGGTTAAGGTATGTAATTGTTGGACACTCTCGGAATAATAATTAGTATATAATGTAGTATGTTATTATTTTACTATAATATTAAGGTTAGAATATTGAGGATAAGAGAAGTAAGGTATATGATAATTGCGACTTGAGGGGGAGAGCAGTGCTGGGCATCTAGCTACTGATTCTGATTGTGTAATTGGATGTCATAATGTTGTCACTGAAATAAAACTTTACAATACAATACAATAGAATAGAATAGAATAGAATAAGTGTTTTTATTGATATTCTCGAAGAGCCTTTGGCCCATAGAATATGACAAAAATATATATTGAAGTAAGTTAATTTTGTATGACGCAAACTACGTATCATCCTCTATAAGTTTAAGTAATTGTAGAGCATTTTTAACATAATCAATTATTATTTTAACATCTTTTATATTATTACTATCTATCATTTTAAGGAAGAATTGCCTATCTAAATTAGAGAATTTATCCAAAGTAGATCTCCCATGTAAAGGACAGTAGCATACCAGGTGAACAAAATCATTATAATTAGAATTTTGATTACAGTAGGAACAAATACCTCTAAACGGAAACGTGAATTTTTTAAAGTACAAGCAATCGACATTTAATCTTAACTGACTTAGTATTCTAACATCCCAGTACGATAAGTTACATTTTAGAGTAAGAGGTTTACAATTATTATTTACATTATAAAACCTTTGATAGTATGTATACTCTTGATAATTTCTTAGTTCTGCAATATCTTCTTGTCTACTAATATCGGATAGCGTTTCACAAATTGGCTTATATAGTTTAGCAATATTATCAGCATTAAGATTCTGCCATAGTATTGAATAACCTAATTTATCAAGAATTAGTTTACAGTGTGTGGCCCAGTTGTAGATAGCAATCGGTTGGCGGTCCTGGTAATCTAATTTTTTTAATACATCAAAACATATTTTCGGATATCTACCACTATTCATATTGTGTAACTTATACAAAAAGTTTATTAATCTCTTAACAATTTCTATGTATACTTTACTTCTAAGTGTTTCAAGTCGAATCACACAACATGGAACTGTAGCCTTTACCCCTAATATTTTCCTCAAGAATTTTGTTTGACATGATTCTAGAGACTCAATGTAGTTTAAACTCCATATTTGACTGCAGTAGAGTAAGGAGGAGAGAGCAATCGCGTCAAAGAGTCGGAATTTCGCATCAAAGTTTTGTATATGACTATTATATATCAGCGTACTTACTGCACTTGTCGCACGATTTGTTTCCGCTCTAAAGTAATCTACTGCTTTGGTGAATTTCCCTGATGACGAGAATGGCACCCCCAGATAAATATATTCATTAACAATTTCTATTGGCTGCCCCTTGAAATTAAATCTAAGATTTTTTTCTAAGGGACCTCCACGGCGAAAAACAACGATTTTTGTCTTGTCGAGATTTACTTGCAGTCTCAGTTGGTCAAAATACTGCTCCAGCGTACGAATTTTTCTTTTGAGACTTTCCTTGTTGTCTGAAACAACCACTGTATCATCCGCAAATAGAAGAATGTGAATCATCAAGGATTCAGATATGCGAACTCCTTTCCAACCTTTTTTGACTAACACAGATTCTATATCATGAATGTACAAACAGAATAATAACGGAGACAGAACTTCCCCCTGGAGGAGGCCTTCTGTGATTTCTATTTCATCTGTAGTCCCATCTTCAAGTCTGATTTTGGTTGTTGCATTCGAGTAAATATATTGTAGGATACGAATTAACTTCCCTGGCATTCCGATGTTGAAAAGGCGCGGCCATAACAATTCGTGACTTATTGAGGGGAACGCCCTTGCAAAGTCAATAAAAAGAGCGTAGACTTTGTTTTTATTTCTGGTTCCGATCTGGATTGTGCTGTTTAAGGTAAAAATATGGTCTTCAAACCCCCTTCCCTTCCTGAATCCCGCTTGGGCTTCAGGTAAAAGCTCTGAATTTTCCACCCAAATATTAAGCCTAGAACGTAAAATTGTTGTGAACAATTTTAAACTTGTGTTTAATAGAGCAATGGGTCTGTAGTTAATAGGGTTACTGGGGTCTTTCTTTTTATACAGCATAACTGTTAGCGATTGCGACCATTCTGCATGTCCTTCTTCATTCTCCAAAAGTTTATTGAAAATCTCTAACAAGTTTTCTAAGCACTCAATCGGGAGGTTTTTTAGAAATACATTTGGAATCTGGTCGGGACCTGGTGCTTTGTTATTTGGTAGTTTTTTCAAGTTACTCATTAATTCTTCCATTGTGATGTCATTGGTGAGTGTTGGGTGACCAGCATCTTGGAAGCTAAGCATTGTAGCTTGTCTTTGGGGCATTGATTCGCGACAAAATCTCTCCCAATCCTTCTTTTTAACTGAAAACTTGTTTTGTGGTTGCTTCCTGTAGTACTTGACAGTTTTCCAGAATTCTTTAGGTCTTTTTATGTTGTTTACTAATGTGCGCTTGTTTTTCCAAAAGTCTTGTTGTTTGTTTTTGCGGCAGTCGTCATATTCTTTTGTAGCTGTTCGGTAATTTAGTCTTGAATCGGGTGACCAGTTTCTTTTCTTGGCTATACGATTTAATCGTTGACATTTCCGGCGTGATTTCCGACAGTCTTTATCATACCATGGGGCATCCGGAATTTTTGTTCTGTTAACTATCATTTTTGACTTACAAGCAGCGTTCTTAATTGCATGATTTAATGTTTCGTAGTTTATTATTTGTTCAGATAACAGCGTAGACTCCTCCTGGTACTTTGACACGTAATCCGACTTCCAACGCAATGTACTCTCTCCTTTTACACCACTTTTACACTTTTTCCCTAAGTATAGAGCTATAGGAAAATGACATGAATCATGTATATCACAAATTTTAAAATCCTTTAACAATTCTTGTGCTTTTTGGTTGATAATCATGTAGTCGATAGTACTCTTACCATTAGCATTAACAAATGTGAAATTACCGTCTGCATCTCCTTTAGTGCATCCATTAGTTACTAATAAGTCATTTTCTTCTATTAATTGGATTAGCTTAGTTCCATTTTTGTTGCGTGTCTTATCTTTTGCTACCCTTGCTACTGCACAGCTGATGTTGTTTGTATTAAAGTTGCAGTACTCTCCAATCCTACAGTTAAAATCGCCACCTAATAAGAGAGGTGAAGAGTTGCAGATATTTGTACATTGAATTATTTCAGATAGTTCTGCCAGTGTGCTATTATGATTATTGTCTGGCTGTATATAAATTATTCCTATTACTAATTTCATTTTGCTAATTTTATCCTGAACCTCACAAATAATCCAAGATTTACATTGATTGATTATATTTAGTAATTGCATATTCTTATTATTAATTAATAAAACGATACCCCCAGATGCTCTGCCTTTGAGATGAACTTTACTTGCTTCTTCACTGATTGGTTGAAAATGACTAAGATAATTTGGCAGTTTAGGTGTTCCCTGCTTCCACGTTTCACATATCCCAATAATATTTGCTGACGAGATTTCTTCTCTCTCTGCTGCTGATAATTTATTTAATTTTGATAGTCCTTCCACGTTCCACGAAATATACGAAAATTCAAAGTTTGTATTATTAGTCGTATTGATGGGCCTGTTGTATCAGAATTGTCTTTGAGGTTTTAGTCTTATTCTTCCAGTTGTATCAACGGTGTAAACAGATCCGATTCTTCCGTCTTTTATTGTTGTTAGTGTTGTTCCTCTAATTTTGGTGATCGTACCGACTTCTGCTTTCCTGATTTCAGCGGCCTTATTGCGAAGTATAGATTGTGATTTCCTTTCCTCCCGGCTCAAATCTTCATTGATATAAATTGACCCGTTCAGATTCTTTTTATTTGCCATAATTGTTTTTTTGTCGAGTGTCCGCAATAGTTTCACTAAGATCGGTCTATTCACATCACGTGTTTTCCGGCCAATTCTATGGATGTCATCGAGTATGACCTCAGGAACTCCAATTGATGTCATCAGCTTTTTGAATTCATCCATGAGATCTTTAGTCGTCTCCGTATCTTCTTCCTTCACCCCTTGGATAACAATGTTTTTTTGTCTGTTTATCTGATTTTGTCTTAGCGGTGATTCTTCAATTGTTTTAACTGAGTTTACAAGACCGGGCACTTGCTGAAATTGGCTGTCCATTTTTTCCATTAGCCTCTTTTCCATTGCTTCCAGAAGTGATTTTACATTAGAGTTACTGCCATCGGATGATGAAGAGCCCATACTTGAATTTGGGTCCAAATTATCACTGGGTTCACCGATTCTATTCCTTTTTTTATTTTTCCTACTTTTAGTCATTGATAACTAGCTCAAAAACTGAAAACTAATTGTAAATTTTGAGGATATTTTTCCCATGTGCTGGCGCTTAAGTTTCCCGCGCCAACCTCCCAACCCAAAAGCCATACAATACAATTATCTCAAAAGCAAAATAAAAAAACCGGTTTGAATCAGCGGAATTGAAAATGATGATACCTCTGCCCGCATAAGTCAAAACAAATTATTTAAATATCAGGACTGAAACAACGTCGCATCGGTCTATGTACCCGAGCTTAAGGAATCAACACAGCTTTGTTGGTATTTATTGGTATTTCACGTTCGCCCGCTAAGCTCTTTAGAAATATGTACGGTAAATGTTCTGTTGGGATAAAAACGGGAAATATACCTAAGGTAAATGCTCTGTTGGGATAAAAACAGGAGTTTGTATAACTTTAATTGTATATGCAAAAAATTTTTTTTTTGTTTTACAACATCAAAATATGTTTTAGGTAAGTTACAATGGATTAATTTTGTGTAAATTATTACAATGTAAACTACTACCATTTTAGGATAAACCAAACACCTTCGCCCGATACATTTATATATATCTGATCAATAATTAGTATTGCAACTATTGTTGTACCAGTATTTACTAGACAATATTTATTGATGTAAAGTATTATAAATCATATATTATGTAGATGTAGTAATTTTACTTGCAAATGCAAGCAAGTTCTCAAAGAATGGTTACACTATTGAACTAATATAATGTGGATAGTTTCGCGATGCGACTGTACGGTTGAAAACTGGTGAACCAAGCCTTTAGAGAGGTGGCGCGGTGCAGCACAATTTCAATGTTCGACGTTTCACATGTAAAGTTCCTAGCACTTGGATCGCGCCACCACCCTATTAACTTGGCTCACCACTTTAGAACCGTACAGTCGCATCCTTGGCTGGGCACGTGCCGTGCAGCTAGATACAACCTTGTGCCTCTCTGATTGTGAAATATTTGTACACGTAAATATTTGAACCTACATGACATGCATACGTATACATACATGCCTTGAGTATATGAGCTGTTGTGTGGCGAATCCTCTTAAACAACAAAAATACAAAAATAATAAAGTTAAGTTTTGACTTGTGACTATCGTTGAGACTTAAGATCAGGGATATAATTCTGCAAATTTCCCCGGTAGCTCAAGCACCCCCCTGCGGGAACGGGCCAAATTATTCGATTTCCCTAGGGAACAAACGTTATACAAACATGATTTTGTATGAATGATGTCGAGCCAAAAATTAAATGGACAACTGTGATCTTCCTCCGCCCATTTTTTTTCAGCATGGTAAACTTAAAAATGCTAGTTCACTTTTCATCTCGGGTCGAATTCCTAAATTTACCTAGGAAAGCCCCACACCCAGGGGGCGGGGCTTCCCTAAGTAAAAATATTGGCTATGAATTAACTGCCCCTATATTTAAGGGAAAGGTACCCAAAATTTAATCCAAATCGTCCGTGAGTTAATTTTTCAAATATTTTTATTTGGTTTCCCAATACTAAAGGATAAGTAACCCAATGTGTAGAACAATAATATGTAGGGAAAATTATATTTTAATTTTGTGTTAAGATTCGTAAAATAAGTTATTAAAAATACAATATAACAAACAAATTGTATTTCATATAAATAAGTAGGTATTTATTTATCTAGGTGCGTGTTAGTGAGTATTTAAATGAATGGTACCCTTCTTAACTAACTGATAAGCTAAGTTCAATGCATACTAGCGTAGTCAAGTAGTTAACTATCTGAAGCATAAACGTTCAAATGTGCCCATCCATGTCTTTTATTATGAGAACTGGTCTAATCAAACTTTCATTCAATCGGCATAATACTTACAACAAAACTCTTGTGGTTGAATAGTGTAGACTATTTATGCTATATTTAAAGGATGTTAATTAAGTAACAGTAACTTTTCACAACGGAATATCTTATGAACCTTATGGAATGCGATTATTATCAATCAAAAGAAGAATGCGATATTTATCGCAATTCGTAATTCAGTCCGGTACACGAACTACGTCAGTACAAAGCAATATTGTCTTTCATTTTAACATGGTGGAGAACCATTTTATGTGAAACCTTGTTCCGACCGTATTACATTACCGAAGTTAGACAACTCATAAACTAAAATGATTGCGGATTCTCCATCTAGCGATTGATATTAATTGCAATTCATAAATCAAATTGGTTCATGATATATTCAACTTTGAAAAGTTAGTTTTACTAATCAACATTCTGTATATTATACTGATCATGATTGGTTACAATTACTAAGCTATTGGGTACTTTCGAAGATACATTGGGGAATAAAATATTTCGCGTTTGAATAATTAACTCACGGACGATTTGGATTAAATATTGGGTAGTTTTCCCTAAATATAGGGGTGCTTAACTTTCTTCCAAAATTTTTTGCATCCCTGCTTGAGATATTGTTTGATTACCTCCTCCCACCGATATAGTATCCACTGAAGTAAACAAGTTTATCGAGAACCCATAATGTTCTGTAGGTCTTTTTTTATTTTACTTCAAGTTCAGCATTACTCTACAGAAGGACACAAGCTAGTCAGCTAGTTGTAAAATACTATTTCAGAAAACAGAGGATTTAAAGAAATCTGGTGGCTCATAGCACCACTTGGGGGGAATGTAATCGTGATGGTTACCCAAAAATCAATTAATATTTTTGCATGTAATGTGACATGGGGAAATTTTTGGGGCGCCGTTCCCTTTACCTGGGATGGAGCCACAAAATCGGGTAAATACTTGGGCTATACTTCGTCTAAATGGCTGCGGGTCAAATGGTGGATCTATGTGGCCTATTCCTATTTCATTCTCATTTATCACATTGGAAGAGCTGGCTACGAAACCAAATATGGCGATATTGTCACCTTGTTCAAGAGCTGCGCATACGTTTTGGGACACGCCATTCCCGTCATTGCCATCAATGTTGTCATTTTCAAGTCAACTGAACTGGAATTCTGTGTGAACTCATGTATTCATACCTCCAGTTTATTGCGGAGTAAGTCTAATATATAATCTTTATTTCATCGAGGGTATACTTTATCTCTTCTTCAAACTATCACAGTTCTTTTAAACCTAGTATTCACCTATTGATTTCACGGCGAAAAAATTTCACTGTGAGAACCCGTGAAAAGAATGGACATGTTTTCACGACATGAAGCAGTGGAATTTGATCGTGGAACGTTGTGGTGAAATCTTTTTCACCGTGAACTTATTTTTAAGTGAATACTGAGAGATGAAAAATGTCGTGAAAAATTTCCCGATATCACTTTTCGCGGTGAAAACCTTAGGTGAATACCTTATTTAAACGCTAAAATAAATAAGACTGAATTCTCTCTATTTTCATTTTTGGTAGCGTACATTTAGTACATAGCCAGTGACTTATTTAGGGGGGCTTCCCCCCAAATTATGTTAATGTAAATTATATTAATTAGCAAACTAATTCTGCAAAATTAATGTACTTCGAATGCTGTCGACTTAATATTATGTACCTAGCTGTCAGGGTTGGGTAAATTACTTGATCTTCAAATTACAAATTACATTACAAATTACATTAGAATCATCAAATTACAATTGTAATTCAATTACATTTGTAAATGGTTGTCTCCAAGGGCGTATTTAATGGTGGGGCCTCGGGGCCCGGGCCCCACCCAGATTTTTCGAACATACACTAGATAAATGTGTCTCTTACGTAATGAAAAACAATTGTAAAAAGTTTCATCAAATAATTTTAAAATGATGTGGAATATCAATAAAATAACACATAATATCCATTATTAGACAAGTTCATTCATAGAAGTTCATTTAATAATGAGATTCGTAGCTATCCTTGTTTACTAGACTAAAGACTACCCAGTACCCACCATCAAATAAAATATGATAACAATTTCTTGTATTTTCTCCCAAACAAACAGGTTTCTCCCAAAATACCAAAAATACGGTGATTTTTGCCGCAAAAATGCAAAAAATCTCAAAAATTTTCACGCTAGGCGCGATATTGGTGCAATTTTCATTGATTTTGACCTTTATTTGCGCAATTTTTGGTAAACCTTGCTAACTTTTTCGCGCTACGCGCGATTTTGTGTAATAGCAATTGCTTCTGACCCAAAATTGATGACATTTGCACAAATTTAGGTAAAATTTGTCAAACTTTTTTCCAAGCAACCCTTCTAAATAAAAGTATTCTTCATACTCTCCATTGAGGCCCGTAGGTTTAAAAATATATTAAAATACCTTCTCGGTGACTTAATCTGGGCCCCTCCCAAATCGGAATCCTAGATACGCCACTGGTTGTCTCAAATTACAAATTACAAATTACGTAAGTCAATTACATTACAAATTACTAATTACATGATTAGCCAAATTGCGTGATACAATGTTATTATATAATGAAATTATGATTAACAATAATTGTTAATAAACACACTGTAATAATTTGAATAATATACTGTTTGTTATACTCCGCAATTAATAGTAGTTAGTACACAGGATGCATTGAAGTGAAAATTTGAAAAATAGCAATTTTATTAGTAGTAACGCATCCTATATTTCATTTACGTAATAGTTCAGAGCAAAAATCTGTTATTAAGATTAATTGTGATTATGAATCACTTAAATATATAGTATTAATTATTATAAAGTTGTAGCTAAACTACTAAAATGGGTGTCCTCAAATTTAATTTTTCCAAGATAATAAGGAACTTAACCTTAACGAGTTAAAATTAAGCTGAGCCATAAAATGTATCAAGGTACTATTGCGTGTTGCCCCTAAATGAATTTGAATTCACAGACTTGCACTTTACATGTAGATTAATAAGTTTCAGTTAACAAAAAATCACATGAATACACTTTCTTTGCACAGCCTGCCTTATAAATCCTTGCCCAAAATCATAATTTTTTAGTCAATGTAATTTGTAATTTCTCAAGTAATTTCAACTACGTATATATATATGTTATTTTAACGATGAATGAATTTTTTTAAAGATCATGAACAAATTAATAGGTACATTAATTAGGTAAGTATTATTGGAATTATTGAAATATTTATATTATATTGAAAATTGTGGTAATTAAAATGAGGTTTAACAAATTTGAGATTTTGTGTGAATTCCACGCGTTTGACATTTAATTTGTTCCGAATTAACCAGTTTGTTTTGCTGGATGTGAAAAATGGATACAAGGATTAGAATTTTACATACAATAAATCAAATTTAGGATATGACCGCATATTTTTAATTCCTTTAATTCTAAATATAATTTTTTCCATCCATTTTGTGTGCACTGATTAATTTTCAGTCATATTTAGCCACAAGGCGATACTATTTTATACTACGCCACGCATTGCGCACTCATCAAAATACAGTATGTTCCACTAAGGCCTACGGCAAACAATACATTGTGCGTTCATTTACCTACTCTACAAAAATGTTCTATTTATGCTATCGCACCATCTATATAATATCTAAATATCCTTGACTGGCAGCGAACTAAGCTAATGTGAAATCAACCATGTATGTTTGCCGTGGGCCTTAGTGAAAACATACTGTAGAATCCTAAATATGCGGTCATAAAAAATAATAAAATTTATTTTTTAAATCAAAACTAATTAGGTAGGTATCCGTAATTATGATTTTTGTAAGTACAAGAGTTTTAAAGTCTTTTTGTTAATACTTAGCGTCCCAATCTTAATTTCGTTCTTAGAAAAATACTTAAAGAAATTCTATCAACAACACCATCCTCTGGTAGAGATATGTTTGATGTTACAATATTTGGTGGCCCTGACATACCCTATTGCTTTCGGGGGATTAATATTCATATTACCAAGAG
Source organism: Pogonognathellus longicornis (assembly GCA_034694085.1). Lineage (NCBI taxonomy): Eukaryota > Metazoa > Arthropoda > Collembola > Entomobryomorpha > Tomoceridae > Pogonognathellus > Pogonognathellus longicornis. The sequence continues at coordinate 1,641 of JAQFYB010004142.1, read as the reverse complement.
AGCAGCTGTTCGTCTCCGGGCTAATCAAATCTGGACAACTTACTATCTACAACTTTCTCCCAATCGCGACTCTGCATATATTTTATTCGTTCTGTTCCTTTTCGACAACGACGTTTCTAGTCGCAGTGTCGATCATCGTATGTCCAAATGTGAAATTGTTTTGTGAAGAAATAAGGTAACAATATCAAAAAATTAACACAAACGGATATAAAATGTATCGTAGAGTCTACGCTATAAAGCCTAATTTATATTACAATTTTCTAAAAAAATTTAAACGTGTTGTAATGTATTTGCTCATTACTCAACTCCCTAAACACAAACATTACAAGGGTCCATGCTTAATTTCCCCCCGGAACGGGAAAGTAATGATATTTCTATTATTCTCCAATAGTTAATAGTTTTTCATATTAGGGCATTTCATTGCAAAGAATAAAGAAGTGCTTTTCTGCTTTTTTATAAAAGCAAAATAAAGTAAAATCTGATCTTCATTTGAATGCACAACTTTTTAAAAATACTTTAAAAGTATATATTGCGCGTAATTTAAATTTCCACATATAACCTGGAATCCATATTTTTAGAATTTTCTCAAAATGTCAATTTAGCACCCTAATATTAACGACGGAATTTTATTTACTCCAAATTTTACTGGTAGGCTGTGTCATTTTTTCGTTTCTTGTCGTTTATATTTAGTTTGTGGTCAGATTAAATAGACGACCTCACTACTGCTTACTTTCAAATTATAACGAGGTGTTGTGTGTAAGGAATGTCCAAGTAGTAGAAGTAGCTTTTTAGTCTAAAACCATCCCATGAGGTGCTTTTCCAAAAGTAAAATAAAAGTAGCTTTAAAAGCATTGGCGCACGCTCAGTTGCTACGACGCAAAAGCCAAAAAAGCAAAAGAGTAGAAAAAAGTACTTTAAAGTACGATAATGAAAGGTCCTATTGTTTAATTTATGTGCATTGTATACTTCTAGTCTTTCAAGACGTAGCTACAAATCAGTCAAAGAAATTCGCAAGCTTGATTCGATTATAATCGTGTATAGAAGCATACAACTTTATGCGGTGGACGCAAACGAGCTAGTTTCTTCTATATTGCTGGCATTGCAGTTTGTGTTGAAGCGCCAAATTTACATTGGCAATGTCGCAATAACATTTATGGGCGATCGGTTGCATTGGCTAATACGATTGGGATTTGGGATTTGGACTGTATTGATGATGACTGCCTGGGGAGCTGTTCTCTTCACCACAGCCATGCCTTACGACACTACAAAAGAATGTTTGGAGTCATGGAAATACTCCATTCCACAACATTGGAGCTCAAGGGACAAAAAAATGTTTGCGAAGTTCAGGACCTCTTGCTGGCCAATGAAATTGCGTATAGGAAATTCCTGTTTCGTGCAGAAAAACAAACTGATGAAGTTCTTTTATTCTGTGAGAAGAGGAACGATGGAAGCACTTCTGACCTATCAGGAGGCTTAAAACATATAAATATGCTGTGTATTGTAAATAGAAGATCTGAGTAGGTATGCTTTGTCTAGATTTTCTAGGAAATAATCGATTTTAAACCTTGGTAGCACATAGTCAGTAGGTATTTCTTAATACATTTGTTCTTCTTCGATTGGGTAAATGTTAGTTTATTGTGT
>JAQFYB010004141.1:0-17124 GCA_034694085.1 Pogonognathellus longicornis | reverse complement strand
CCGAATAAGTTGACCCACCCACCGAAAAATCAAATGTTTCATCAAATTAACCCCAAATAAGTATTGCCGTTTAAAATAATTTTATTTGACAAAGGTATGTCAGTTATTGGTGGTATGTATTAATTATGCATTAAATGTATTAAATTATGTCAGTCTCAAGCTATGCACTGGTGAAAAAATAAACAAATGAACCTGTTTTTGTCTCACAAATTAATAATGGGTTTGGTAGTTTCTTGCTTCTCCCAATGTGTCATATTGGGATTTAACAACAATTGTCTCAATGGAAATATACGAAACGACAACACCAACTCACAAAATATTGAGGGCGCACTGCGAATTCTCAGCTTACTTAAAGCCATGTACAATGAACAACACTACTTTAGCTGAAATGTGAACAAAATGCTGCTTCTACTACTAATACACTAATGCACTACCAACTGTACCTGCTACATAAAAGAGAATGAAGGAATTCATGTCATCGAATGAGACGGGGAAGTTGAGACAACATTGCCCTGTAGTACTGTAGGTGTACTGCCAGTACTGCGTGCATTGTGTAAAGTTCGCTTTTCGCTTTAGCACTTATTGTTAGCACACAGACAGATAATTATGGTTCAAATCAAATGCATTATGTATATGCAATGGGAAAGTTGAGAAAATAGTTGTATACGATATTAGTATTATCAACATTGCGAACTACTTGAGACAACATTGCCCTGTACTGCATGAATTGTGTAGAGTTCGCTTTAGCTTAATAGCAAGCACACAGACAGAATGTTCATACCTAAATGCATTATATGCAATGGGAAAGTTGAGAAAATGGTTTTGTGATATTAGTGTGTATAAATATGATCGAACAACTTGAGACACCATTCAATGATTTATTATTTTATCCTTTTCATAACAATATTATTATTCATTATATATAAACGCCGTTACCCATGCATCACACTAATAAATTCATAGTCACACTAAAAATACATTGAAACAATTTATTTACAACTGGAACACCTTGAAACCCAATTATTTGCTGAGTGAAAATGATTTACCTAATAGAAGTTTCATTGAATTGAACTGGGATTCCAGCATTTGAGATATAAGGACCAAATGATGCACTTATAATTTTAAATCCTCTAATAATTAAATTAATCACTAAAGGAATTTTGAATTCCAATTTTTTTCACAATAAAATCTGGATTGTTAAACGCATGTAACAGTAGTCAAAATAATTAGCTTCATTTTGATCAACAAACCTAATTAGCACCCAATTGAGGTATTATGAGCGACACCATGGCTTCACAATATTTTGGAATATAGACTTATTTAATCCAAGATTTACATGCAACGTCATGATTTTTCCAGGTATTACTTTAACTTATATTATCTGACGACTTGATTGATTTCGTTCAGTCAGTTTGTCCTTGGATTTTCGAATAATATATAGCTTTACTTACATTTGCATAAAATATAAATTCGAATTATAATAATAACTAGACTGTAAGTCTAGGATAACCCTTAGCTATAGGTTAGTTTAGTAAATAACTATTAGGCCAGTTTATTGTGCTGTATATTCAACATTTTGCTTATCCGTGTACTTATATTTCAATATTTTGGTTTCAAATAAATTACATGTAATTTTTCTAGCGAACTGTTTTGTAACAGCAAAAAAATTTAGTTTGTGAACTAGGAAGAAAAACTTTATTCCTGTTAATTTGTGAAAAAAGTTTCCTGTGTCATTTCGGGAATTCCTTTGACAGAAATGTCGGATTTATTATTATTGTTGACCGTCAAATGTATTTTAAAGCAACATTGAACTATCAGTATCTGCCTTTAACTGTTGTTTATTTGTACTTAAATTAGGTACCTAGTAGGTATTATAGTTTACATTGTTTTAAGTACTTCCTAATATTTTTTCTGTTTTGCCTTCCCCAAAGTTAACCTGATGTCATGCTATTTATCCAATTTATTTATGATAATAGTACATTTCATATAGTAATCAGTTTCCCATATTTCAGTAACTTCGTAATGTTTGTACAAAACTTTTTAGTTCAACCTAGTCATTATAATTCATTATTCACAATATCTAACGCAATGTTTTCACGGTCCACTATGCATAAATTCAAGATCGCTGGAACAAATTACATATTTTCAACTGCGTATACACTCACGTCACTCACTCATTCACATAGACAATCAGAATATTTTATTAGTCCCAACTGCCAATGCCCATCATACTGAATACCTAACAGTTTAAAATATTTTAGTGTGCCTTGCTGATGAATTGCTATTTATGAGATACAATGGATGCATAAAATTTTAATATAATCCAAATAATTACCGATTAATTTTCTGAAAATAGTTACTCTGTAGAATATTTATGACGGAGATTGCATACTATGCATTACATTATGATCGCTATCGATAATTACTTTAAGATGTTTTAATTAGTATGGATTTGGCAGTATAGATTTTATGCTAAAAATTCGTTGTTAGCTCAGTACGATTTTTTTAAGGAATGTCGATTTATTTCCAAATTACCTACACAAATATTAACATAAAGCTACATAATGATCGCATTTTTGGGTCACTTATTTTCACTTTAAGCGAGGCTGAAATCTTTCACTTCAGGCCAAATCCTATAAACATTACGACAACATCATAGAATATAGCTGGACATAATTAACTAATGGATAGAATTCACACATTCATATAAGGATTAGAATCCATCATGTCAAAATTCCAGTAAAAGTATTATAAATTATATTGGTAATCCTAATGCGTTGCAATTAAGCTAATAGAAAGAATACAACAGACAACAACCTATATATATTTGTAATATTTTATTTCTCAAGATTTCAAGGGTAAGCTGCCTGCATTGGACAATACGAATTTTTATGAAGAAATCAAATAGTTAGATTCAATTTTAGTTATGGGTTCATACCATTCCCCAATTTGTTAAATTTTCTTCAGTTAGAACTTTTCAACGGAAAATCGAAGCTTAATATAAGTTTGATTTTTAAATAGTTGTATATTGCAACCAGGATGCCTAACTTCAATTTACGTAACTTTTTTCAAAAAATAAAAGTTACGTTTGAAGGTACAATGTATAGAGCCATCCAAAAATCGAACTTATATTAAAATTCGATTTTCCGTTCAAAAGTTCTTGTGAAATAACTGAAGAAAAATGGTCCAATTGGGGAAAGGAAGGAACCCCACCCATAATAGTATAATTTCAGAAGATAAATTAAAAGTAGCTGGTACAACATGCAACAGTACTTTCAAAACACAATTATAACGTATAAAAATTGAGTATAAAATCCTACTCAGCCGAATTACATACATGTAAATAATATTATTTGCATTTTTAAGCTTTTATTCTTAACGCTAATATAGAACTGAAGGCATAATACACCAGTGCTTGCAAATAAGACATACACGTTTCCCTTTTGATAATCCCATATGTGCCAATGTCCATCCCAATTGGATGACAACTATTGACAAGTTTTCTAATGTACAGTTCTTTACAGCTTTTCCATTTGCGTACACAAATGATTGATTTGGTGTGTATGAGAGACGCCATGTGCAGCCCTACACACAAAATAATCATATTATTGCATAGCACTAGCGGAAAAGCTGAAAAACTGGGCATTGGCACAATTTTCCTCATTCTGACACATACAAAGAAACATAATATATTACACAGCGCCATGTAAATTAATAAAACTGGTACCAGTATTCTGGCTATTCGATAATTCAGTTCCTTGTTGATTAACACGAGAAGTCTATATACATTTACACATACTGCTGGATTGTTGTTGAATCTACTTTTTGTTTTCTTGAACTCTCGTTTGTTTGCTTTCTTGGTGCTGTCGCCTTTCACCATTCTTAGCCAAAATGTATGAATGTATGAATAACCAATTGCAAAATACGATACAAAGAATATCGGGGACAACCCCTGCACACAGGAAACCCACACTAAAGGCAACATTACTATTCGCAATTCTGGGGAATTCAATACTGGTAGAAATTTGTCGTGAAAGTAAACAAATGGGCTATATTCGAATGTAACCATCACAATTGCAAATGGAATCATCAAAATTGGAGCAAAGATTGTTGTAAATTTAAACAACCGGAAGACCAAATTAAATTGTTGAAATGCACGAATGTCCTTTCTGTGAATATATTTTTCTGAATAAAAATTAAAAAAACCAAATACAATTTTAAATCTACAAATACAAATCTCAAAACTCGTTTTCCTAAATCATAAAAATCTGACAACTCCCTATTCTTTTATATGCAGTTGTCAGATTTTTATGATATGAGAAAACGAGTTGTCAGAATTTTATGATATGAGAAATCGAGTTGTCAGATTTTATGATTAAGGCAACGAATTTTAAAAAAAATAGTTTTACAATATTTAAAATAAATAATTCTTGAGCTATAATAGATTTTGTAAAATGAAAATGTAAAAATAGATTCTTAAAAATACTCACCTTTTAGAAAATCATCCATACTGATGATGTTTTGGTATAACGTAATAATGTGAGGCATTTTTTTGTATACAATTGCATTCATAATTTGCGATGTTGATAATATTAAACTAATGAGAAGAAAAACCACAATTTGCGCAGCGTGAAGAGAAGGGGAAAATATTTCAAAAAATATTCGTCCAAGTATAAATATATTGAAAAGAGATCCAGTGATGAAAAAATAAAACCATATCGTCAATTTCAATGTGTCACTTTGTCTTTGCGGACTTTTCGTTTGAGAACACCAACCTAAAGGTGAAGCGCAAAATATATTACAGAAAACATGGAAAAAGTCTTCCATGGACGTCACTAACACAATTTTCGACATTTTGTATTTACGCAAATATTACAGGAAAATGTAAAATTTTACAAAATGGTTTTGTAATTGAAAAATAAACACATAAAAAATTACAGTGCTGGCAATTTTAATATTATTTGCTGATTTATAAAACTGGGTTATATTATATCTATAGTAGCACACACTTAAACATATTGTAGCGTAATAAATGGTAAATGTTTATAGTGCTTGAGTTTTTAGTTTGCTTGCTATGCCTATTTAAAATTAAATTAAGTAAAGTAAGCAGGAATTTATTGCTATGTTTAAAGGAGTGAGCTACAAATATATAACATTATATGAATAGAACATTGTAAGTCATCATTAGGAAATACCATAAGGTCTACGGAGCATTGAGCATTTGTTTATACTCATTTAATATTTTATATACATACCTAGGTTATAAGTCCCCGAGGTCTTACGGAGCCGTTGTGTTTCTTTGTCTGTGTAGGCAGGATAACTTTAGTAAAAATGCAGGTAGGGAAATGAAACTTGGTATAAGGTACAGCGATTGATAATGGCCAAAGAAAAGCTCTAGTTTGTTGGCCACACAAATTGAATCAGCCTTTGGGGAGAAAAGGGCTCAAAATAGGCAATAATTTACGTAATAATGAAATCAAGGGGAATATCCCAGTTTCAAGTAAAAATATAAATATTATCGCTCGGGATGCCAAAACTCGGGCGTTAGATCAAAAATTATTTTGAAGGTATAAAATTGACATTTTTTTGTATTTGTACTTCTAGTCGACTTTGTGAGGTCTCTGTAGCTTTGTTTGATATATTTTTATGTACATATTTTATAGTTGATGTGGAGCATTATTGTTTAGGTATGGGAGCGTTCAAAAACTACGAAGATCAAAATTCCCCCATTTTGAACCTCCTAGCCCAACACTCGCCTAAGGAACGAAACTTTTTACAATATATTGTCATGTGTAATAAAATCCATGATATATACTGCGCAATAATAATAAAGGTACACCATCTGACGAAAATAATCTAATTAGGCGATTATTGGGATTAATTTTTTAATGCAACTTATAGTTTGTTAAATATAAGCGCCTGAAATATTAAAAATTGAAGATCATTTCTGTTACAATTGCTTTTTTCCATTACGAACAAATAGACGATTTGCAGATTTTAAATATTTAAGATAATAATTTTGGCGTCTATGCGTTTTCTCCACCCATGCATTGTGCCGCATCACATGTAAAATACAGCAAACTTTTTCAAATGTAACTCTAGTCTAGAATTTAATTTTTTTTTAGGGAACTGCGGTCGCATCGCATCCACACTTATCAACTTTAAAAATTTTGGATTGCATTCTGAATTTTATTTTTGACTTACACATGTTACGGCATAATAGTAAAGATTATCGATCGCTCGCGCCCGTGTAATAAAAAATTCATTATTGCAATCCACATTTATTTTTGACTTAATGTTGGTATTCGTAAATCGACCGCCGAACTATGAGTCATCGTGATTTTGACAAACCCCCTGCCCCTACACCCGGTCTTCGGGGTTTTTGAACGTTCCATTATACATTCAGCAAAGTCGAAGCGGGCAACTTGGCAAAACAAAAATAAATGCTCATCCATGTGAGTTAACTACCTGTGGAATACATTATATATGCTTTACCATTGCTATATTGACATTTATAATTTATACTTCTTTCCGAATATCCAAATAAGACAATAGTTATCAATTATAAAAATGAGTGTGCTGAACAAGGCATATTTTTTCTACTACTTACACAACCAAAAACCAAATGTATAAATAAAATATTATGAATAAACATGGACAGCGTATAAACAGGTCTATGCTGAATAATTTTATAGAAAAAAATTCTACCAGACATGATTATTAAGAAAATCAGTGAAATAAAAACTATTGAGTGATCAGAGAATACAATTTTTACCACAGAAATTATACACCTATAAAAGTAAAATCTCCGTAGAAAAAACATCATTTTATTTATTTGCGCATTGCTTGTAAAGGGTCAATCACTTTTAATTCGTTGTCTCTATAGATTACGCTTTTTCCATTGTGGTACTCCTTACAAATCAAAAATTTCCAAATGATCGTTCCATTTAAATTATGGTGCTCTACTATTTATGACTGAAATATTGGATCGTGAATTAGTTAATTTATTATTTATTCCAATTTAAAAATTCAATTTATTGAACACTCAAGTCAAAACTGAAATAACGATAAACGACTAAGTTGTATAATTGAACCTGAAAGTTTCCCTTGTTGTTAAACCAAAATACTCATTACATCTCCTAACCTACATAACCTAACCTAACCTAATATCAACTCAATACACCTACTTGTATTAGAGTTTCTCTTCAACTACATTCCTACCGCTCTATGCTAAATTCCTACGTGTATTGGGCGAATTAATTCATTATGTTGAACAACAGTGTCCGGAAAGAAGGAGGCACAGTAAAGATGTGCCCATGGTTCAATTTGCCCCAAAATTTGCTAGCAGGGTAGCCTTTGACTTGCAGATCAAGTATTACTAATAATATATAATATATATTAATATTCTTATTACTATATTACTATATAATAATAGTCACTTATAATATTCATGATTTAATCTTGGCCCCAACCATTTCACAATCCTAGATACGCCCTTGGGGATGACAAATGCGTCAAAATAACATACGCATGAAAAAGATTGAAAAAAGAAAAAAACGCAATGTACTCATTTTATTTTTGTTAGTCTAAGAAATGTAATCTGATACACATCACATTATGCATAGGATAAATGATAATAATTTATGATGAATTAACGTAAAAAATTGTAAATAGATCGTGATGTGGTAATGAGGAACTTTTGGTTCAATGTGCTCCTGATGATAATGCAAAAGGATGTCACACAGCCGTCAGAAACGAGAGCTTGGATTATAACGACAATAAAAAAAATCTCATTACAACGACCTACCGTGTTAACAGGCTATTACGGATCGAGGACATTGCGATTTTTCAGTATTACAAGACAGTATTGCTATAACGAATGAATTAACGTTATGAGAAATGTTATCTTTAGTTCCATTCGGACTGACTCGACAATACCCAAATTAGCCACTACGCAAGGTTCCTTAGGCAAGTCTTATCAGGAGTAAGGAAAACCAATTTACCTATCAACATGAACTATAGATAGGTATTTTGGGGAAAACCTCACTCACACGTAAGCTGTACTCATAACGATAGCTGGTCACAACAATTTCATTACAGATATGAGTGTTAAACTATTGAATCATTCAAATTGCATTATGCGTAAAGTTGACAAATAATTCCCTATATAACTACAAAAATATTTCTATGCAATTTCAAATTCAATTTCCTGTTTTGCTCTACAGGTGACCTAGAAAAATTTTGCGTATTATAATTAACGATTTATTATTCTCAAGCTGCCTCTTAACCGCGGACTTACATTATTTTAAGTTTTATTCAAAAGATATATAATAATTTAGTTTATTTAATTCTGTGGGGTCTGCTCTTATTATTATTAATTTGAAACAAAAGTTTTTTTAAGGTAAAATGTTTGAAATCAAAAATAAACGACAAAAACATATTTGAGTGGTGTGTATTTTTGAAAGTTATCAGGTAATGTTATTATTGTTTTTTCAGGACCAACTACGGAAACGTCACATGCTGTTTTTGCAACGAGACCTTTGTCATGATAGCTCGAGAATAGATATTTATTTTAATTTTAGTTCTATGATTATCTTGACCATTTTTTTCTTTATATCTATCTAATTTTATTATGTTTCCCCTTTGTTTAAAAGCTTGTTCTCATTAAATTTGTAAATATCACGCTTAAATATAATTGTTACCCTTTGTCTGTCATCACTAAGAAATATTGATGATTGCTTAATAAAAGTGAAAGACGAATACCTACATAAAAGCTGAATTTCTTGCTCCGACTTAGTAGTACACGCTTTGCTTTTGTTTGCACGATACTCAGTAGCCTAAGTAGCAGACAGAGGCGGCAATCCAAAAACATGGCGGCTTTGAGCTACCCAGACAGAAAAAGCGTACCCAAGTAAATAATCGGGATGGTGCACCGTCCCCCTTTATTTTTTAATAAATAACGAAAATTTTGAAAACTGTGGTAAATTTTATCAGGAATTCAATGAAAACATTTAGAATACTGTAGAGTCAGTTTTAAAGACAGATGAATGGCGCGAATGTTTAATTTACAATTAATTCGACACTCAAATGCTCGACGAGATAAATTATTATTAGTAATTGAATACAAGTATTTAAAGTGATGTAAGATAATTTTCAAAAGCAGAATAATGACACGAATGTTTAATTTGCATTAAATAGGACTGAGTTTGTATAAACCATTTTGATAAGCGAAAAACATATACGTTTTTTTAAAAAAAACGTGTATGTTTATTATCTTACATCACCTTAAATACTTGTATTCAATTACTAATAACAATTTATCTCGTCGAGCATTTGAGTGTCGAATTAATTGTAAATTAAACATTCGCGCCATTCATCTGTCTTTAAAACTGACTCTACAGTATTCTAAATGTTTTCATTGAATTCCTGATAAAATTTACCACAGTTTTCAAAATTTTCGTTATTTATTAAAAAATAAAGGGGGACGGTGCACCATCCCGATTATTTACTTGGGTACGCTTTTTCTGTCTGGGTAGCTCAAAGCCGCCATGTTTTTGGATTGCCGCCTCTGTCTGCTAAGTAGTATGTTTAATACCTACACATTCCATTCATTTTTCAGCTATGTAGATACTAGGTACCATGTTTGTCAGGTTTCCCTGTTTTCTGCATGTATATGGAAAAAACGTGTCCTATATTCTACGTACAGTAGCGTGCCCAGGATATTAAGTTGGGAGTGCACGGCAAGGTTTTATATAGAAATGAATAATTGGGAGTTCAAAATTCGAATATGAGGTACAATTGAGTCCATTAAGGCCCTTTTAAATGGAGTCAATTGGTCAAAGCCAACTTAAAATGCTTGATCAAATTAGTGCGAAGTGCAATTTTTGTAAATTTGTTGAGTTTTATGGCAAAAAAGCATAACTTGTGAGATAAAACGCGCATTCTGGGGGAGGTGCACGTGCACCCAGTGCCCCCTCCCCCTAGGTACTCGCATGAGAAAGTATATATTCCAGGTCCGCATATACATATCAGTATTTCTATACATTTTAATTCCACTAAGAACTTTAGCTTGTAAAACTTACTAATGTTTAATACGCTTCCGGCATGGATGTAAACGGGCTTTTGCTTTCGTCATGACCTCATGACTATGCGACGGATGTCAATCTCACTTGTTTTGCAAGAGGGTAGACGTATGAAAAAAAATTCTACATGCATACCTTGTATACTACATTTGTTGGGTATGTAGTAGGTACGACAGACTGCTTTCAGTATCGATGACGCATGACGGTTCATAATGGCATGTACTGAATCAGACAAGAAACCTCTTTACTTAATACGTTTCACACGCTTTTAGGGTATCACTCTATTTTTGTTAATTAAATCAAATCAAATCAAATCAAATCAAATCGTTTATTTTCAAACACATACTCAGCCCTTTCGAGTTGATCTACCGCAGAGGACATTCGTTACGACTATACAGTTTGTTACAAAATACACATGGGTAGCTTAAAGCTGTTAAATTAAGTACAAATTTATATAACATATATATAGTAAATAAATGAGGCGCTAAAAGATAGGATATGCAAGCTTCAAAAAAGAACATACTAAGAATTTACATTAAAATATGCTGATTGTGTTACAATTCAATTTGCACACATTCCATTTCATTTACCTCTTATTTTAATACAGATTTCTGCAAGTAGTACTCCCAACGATATGATTTTTCCTGCCATTAATATGTAAAAAATTGTTATTATATTCGAATTGAATAAATTCAACGCTGTCGGCAAATTTTCTGTGCATCGTTTGCACATAATAAAGTGTTTCCTTGTAGTAAAGTATTCCCATTCTGCATGAATACCAGATTGTATTACATTAGAAAGACGTTTGTGATAAAAATTCATTAACATCCTGTAGCCAATATCAAAATTCATTTGAATCCCAAATGTAGTTGTTGACAATGCTTCGTCTGGTTTACCAAAGTACAATTTTCGTTTCGGAATTATAGGCTTTCCGTTGTATGTGTCAATCCAATCTGATTCATTGAAAAACGAATGCAATTGACTACTGTCGTATAAAAACGAAGAATTTGAACATTTTGCAATCCATTTTTGAGCAGAGACATCCGGGAATCCTGGAGGAAACTGGTGATTGTTGTTCAGAATCATACGCTGTTGATTATTTTCAACTCCTTCTTCAAATAAAAATGTCAAATAACGCGAAAACAAAGATTGACAATCTTTTAGAGACCGACAAACCTCAAATGCTTTCTGAATTGTCGTTTTTGGCTCGTTTTCATATTCACGTGTATAATTTTCTGGATATTCGTAAAAATGCTTCAAAATAGCTGAACAATTTCCAAAAAAAGTGAAGTTTTGGTAGATTTCATCATCGTAGGTAGTGTGTATTTTAAAATATTTCTTATAGCAATAATAGTTGGCTACAGCGATTTCAGTCATGTACTCCAACGTTAATCTACTGTCAAGAACTTGAAATTCTAATTTGCTGGTAGATTTAATTCTGAAGTCTGCAAAATCTTGCAGGGAGTTAATTTTTCTGCCTTCTCTTTCGCTGGTTAAGTCAGCAATTGAAATGCTTTTGTAACAGTTTGTCAAAACGATGCCCATTAATAAAAATACCGCCACAATTATTCTGATCCAATGGAGTTCATTTAATTTTTTAGGGAGAGGGTAGCTGATTTCAAGTAAATAAGCCAACTCAATTAAAATAAAAGGGGCATTTTGAGTCTGGTGTATGAAAAACAGTCCAGTATGTAAAATCACGCACACGGAAATACACGAGACTATTAATAATATCCACAATGACAATTCAAATGAATTCAAATACGCTTGAAATGAAGTATTGTCTTGGTTGTTCAAGGAAACGCAAGAAATAAAATTCCAAGAAACAGTTTTTGTTGGAATCACAACAGTATAATGATAGTCTCCAAGAAATTGCATATTTACGAAATCTATTGACAAAGATTTGCGAATATATGCTTTAGGCTTGACACTGGGAAAAAATCGCAAATCATTTGGTCGAGGTGTGCAATCTGTTTTTGTTTCATTTACAAGATTTTGAAAAACAACGGAGATGGTCACTAAAAAACTGTTAGGTGGATCGTTGCTAAAAGGAAAATGCCTGAACATTCGATTCGCATGTGAATAATAGCAGTATTCATGATCTCCATTGCTTGTTGACAGTTGCTCTTGATTCTCAATTACATATTTCATGGCAATATTTCGAAATGTCGTGAATTTGGTGCTCCCATTGTTAGTTATTTTCTTGACTGCGTACACTTCCTGTTCTTGACTGAGTAAGTACATTGAATTAGTGTGATTATAATTAATATGAACAAAATGAATCATTTCCCACGGTAAAAATAATGTAAATTTAGCTCGTAGCATGATTTCGTACAACTTATTTATCGACAACAAAAAATTTGAAATTGTGGTTGTGGAATTTTCTCCATTTACACTATTCAACAGAATGTGAACCGTCGTTTGATAAGCGTGATTGTAAAAACTTGTTTTCAAAGGTGAGTTTTCCACAAATAATAACGTGTTCGATGGAAAAAATAAGGTTTTAATGATGTAGTCGCTGAAAAATAATTCAATTTTGCTATTGGCATTGAAATTCACCAAAATGTGAGCAGTACAGTTGAACCGAGAATATAAACGGGGAGATGAAATATGATTTTTCAGTAACGAGGCTCGGGAATCAGAGCAACTTGTGGTCAGATATTGAAAACTCCGGTCTTTTAATTTTGAACTGCAATTTAATTTATGTGTGTCAGAAACGTTCGCTTTTAAACAAAGTGGATCGTAAAAGAAATGATCGTCGCTGCAGTTTTTTCCTAAGAGTTGTGCAAATTTGGTTTCCAAAGTATCCAATCTCGTGAATGTATACGGGATTTCTACTTTCCCAATTGTATTTAGTAATGACAGTCCAAACCCATCGTCAGGATTGCTCTTGTAAAATATAAAGTTTAAATGACACTCGTTTTCTTGGTTGGCGAGTTGCGCTAAAATCCCATCGGTGTAACTTACAGCAAATTGAATTCCATGAAAGAAGTAAAAATTGGTCAAAAATGAAAATAAACAATTCTGCATATTTTTGTCCTTCATTCTGCTTCAATATAATGAAATTAGAATTGGTAAAATATTTGATATTAATGTCTTCTTGTATTTATATTTTCAGGTATAATTGACATAATGTAAAGAAAATGTTAAGGGTTAACCGTCCACGACCATGAACCATGTGGTTTAGGTAATCCTATTGGTGTTTTGTTGTCAATTAATTTTCAGAAATTTGAAAAAAAATCTCGCCAAACATTTTCTAAAACCACACGAACAATTGTATAAATCTCTTAAGAATAAACCTATTGAATGTGATACCATCAATATTGTATTTGTAAATTTTTATCTTCTCAGGTTTATATAATATTTAGGATATTAGAGATACCCCATTAGGTCACGAAAGATACCATTTCCCACAGTTCGTTGAGGGTTAATAATTATGTGTAAGCTGGTAGCGACTAAAACAAATGAATAGTGAATGAAAAATATTCAAGAAACTTCACCTAATATAGATACTAGATACCTACCCACTCAGTCAGGCGCGTAGCCAAGGGGGGTGCACAGGGTGCACGTGCACCCCCCAGAATCCATAGAATATCTAAAAAAAGTAGATAATTTTGCCCAGAAAGTTCAAAAACTCGTAAAAAATTTCGCGCTACGCGCGAATTTGATGATTATAAGTTTGTTTTCACTGAATTAATTCCATTACAACGTGCTATTATGGATTCATATTCGAATTTCGCCCTACCAGAAATCAATTGGGTATAAACAAACTTGCTGTGCACCCCCCAACTTATATTCCTGGCTACGCGCCTGCACTCAGTGGCTCCGGAACTTGTATAGAAGTGGGTGGACGGGTGGGTGGGTGTGCAATGCTATTAATCTAGTTAAACGTTCATGGTATAGGTGCATGAAGTAAATTGTATAGATATTTGGATAGTTTCATGGGATTTTCAACGAACTAATAGGTATATGTGAATGAATTCAATTTCCAGTTGATGAAAACACAGTTTATGTATTCCACAATAACGTACTAGCATATAAACTTGCCAAAGTTATGGGTGCGCATTCCAATGTATTGTCCACCCTGACAATTTTCAGGGTGGCTATTGCCCACCCTGAAACCCGGTTCCGGAGCCTATGTACCCACTCACAAGTTGCTTATTGTGACTTATGAAATGAATTTCAAAAATGTCCCTACTAATAAAAGTGTTGCATCCTGCATAAATAACAGTATTTCACTCACACGTGCGCTTAGGCATAATACTTACTGCATAGCATATTGGCAGTTATGTTAAAATCAAATTGTTAAATAAATTTTAGTGACAGTTAAATCAAGCTAAATAATAAATGTATTGCCCTTTCATATATAATTTTTTGATATAACTTGAAATGTTAGAGGCGTATCTAGGTGTCATATTAGGTGGGAGAGCTACAGACAAAAATTATCCCAAAATGACCCGATTTTTGGTATTTTGGGAGACAACTTATCTATTATATTCCAAAAATTGATGGGGGTTTCAGTTACAATACCCTTTGTAAATACGATACAGTTGACAGTAATTACCGCTCACACATCAAAGTCGTAGACATGAAAATGTTTTTTATTCAGGGTTCAGCAATTAACAATATCTAAAAATAGTTTTGAGTAAAAGTTGAGCAAGCAGCACATCACACTTTAAACATTTCTTATTGCAAAATACTTTTTGCCTTTTATTGTACAAAGAAAAATAAATTTTTGATGCTTATATACCTATCATGGTAGCATTTTAGTGTCAACATTTTAGTGTCGTTTTTTGTAAATTGTTTTGTTTGACCCACATGATTCTAGAATAGTATAGTATAGTACCTATATACTTACTGTTGCCTCTTTATAGCAATTTAATACAGGACAATTGATGCCATTATCCTGAATTTTAAGTTCCTATTGCGAAATAAAAGGATTTTAAGACGACGTATAATTTAACTTGCGCGAACTGAGGCTTACTGGGGAATGGGGACATTTGAGGGAAAATGAAAGCAATATTTGGAAATACAAGCGTTCAATCCAGAGCACTTGGAAATTATAACCCTGGCGGGTCCAAGCCACCTTTAAAAAAAGTTGCTCATATTATAGTGAAAAAATCAATTAATTATGTCAATGCGTTCTGTTCTACAGTTAAGTCGCCAAAAGACGGAAAGACAAAGACAAATCATTGGTTTTGAGAGAAAGTGAGACCGTGGAAAGTATATGGGCATTGCAAGACCGAAGCAATTCGGTGGATTGAAGGCGATCTATTGCCGTCAAGAATATTATTTTGCAGCGGCTCCACGAAACATTCAAACAGATGTTGCAGTAAGAAAAAATAAATATCTTTTCACCTATACTTGAACAAGTAACAAATTTTTGTCTAAAATTACGCTAAATTTTCATTGTTTTCATTTTTAAATTGCTGTATCAGATTCAATATCTTAATCTGGAAATATGTGTTCACACGTTCACAGTGTTAACTGTTAAACTGTTATATACACATTTAAAAGTTTTTTGAGTGAGGTATATCTGTATATCTCGAATACAGATATACTTCTGATGTCTGAAGTAATCAAGGACTGAGAAATTTGAAGTTCTTTAGTAATACAAATCATGTGTCATGAAATATTATTATAAAAGATAAATGGCTGGATTATTGACATTGTATAAAATAAACTATAATTATAGACCGCAACGAAATTTCAGCACTGACTTTCAGTAATAAGACAACAAGACATGTATACAATTAAAAATGAAGTAATAGAAATTAAAAGTGTCAAAATTTTCAGCCGTACATTTATTCGAATACACAGAATATACAACGTGTTGTAAAAATGAAGGAGGATGTTACTTCCAATGATATATCTTTCGGGGACGCCCTTGAAGTGAATCTCTTCATGAATAATTCAATGAATACAACTTCCGATAAAATTGAAATTAAAGAAGAAGTATTTGAAAGAACTAATCGGGAGGGAACAGCCACAGAGGGTATTGACCCGTATTTGTCCACCGTTTCAATAAAGACAGAGACATGTGCTGAGTCGGAACCAGAAACTGTATTTACATGTGAAATTGCTAAACAAGAAGAAGAGGACCATTGTGATATTACTATACATTTTGAAGATACCAAGTCAAATACCAAAAACCACAATTTTACAGTTTCATCGGAAGGTAATAAACATTAAACATTATTAACAACATGATTTGCTAACACAAGTAAATAGTATAAGATTGAAAGATTGGTCATTTTTTAATTTAGATGCAGCGAATGAAAAGCACGTTGTGCAGCCTGAAAACAAAACAACACCACGAAAATCCGCTTTAAAGGCCCGACTAAAATTACAAAGTGATGCGAATCAAATTTATGAAGACGAGGAAGAACACGGTAGTAAGAAGAAACTAACTCAAAAACCAAATTCACAATTAAAACGAAGGTGAGGTCGACAATCTACAAAATAATTTGTATTCATAAGAGAATTTTGATTTGTACTTGGAATGGTACCTTCTTGGTACCGGGCATTTGTACTTTATTGGTAGCTTGAAGTCATCTGACTGGCGGATGAGGATCATGCACTATAAGGGAGCGTGCATATATGACGTCTTCAATTTTGGAAAAGATAATGAATGAAAGTCCTAAGTTGTACAGATGTTTTTAAAGCTCTTCAATGTTTAAGTACAGTAGTAGATCTTTGGAAATATAGGCGTAGCTATGATTTTGTTTCCAACCCAGCAAAATCCTATTATAAACAACCTGTTTTTATTATCGTACAACGGCACGAAAAAAATCAGCTAATTTAGTTCAATATCAACCTAAAATATATAAAATCGCGCGTAGCGCCTTAAAATTTTGCAATGGTGTGAACTTTTGCGGCGAAATAACTTGCAGACATGAAACCCGATACCCCCTCGTCTATTTTTGTCATGTTTTCTCGAACCACTTCCCCCTAAAGTACAGACGTCACAGAATAGGAATAGAGTTTGCTGGTCGCTGCGCTCCTAGTACAGAAGGCTAGCTTAGAATTAACCCAGCGTGTC
>JAQFYB010004140.1:0-17124 GCA_034694085.1 Pogonognathellus longicornis | reverse complement strand
TCAAATACATGGGATGATACAAATGTATCACCTTGGTGCACGAATGATTTCAAACCCTTGGTAGGAGAGGTGTTAATTAAATACATTGAGACCTTCATTGAGATGATACTGTCGATGTGTGCATTTGTTGCGGACTATTGGTCAATTGTTGAAATGAATGAAAGAGGACACAAACAGAATTGCACTTTTTAACATTTATTGGGTATTTAAGTACACGGGTGGTTCAAGTAATACACGGGGGTTCAAACTCACTATCCAACAGCACTTATGTGGGATACATATTTGAATTGTTTGACATAGGTACCTTACCTACCTATATCTTTTTGAAACGGGAATGTATGGCAATTTGATGAAGATTGAGATGAGAGATATTCTCAGATCCTAATATCTAAATAATAAAAAGAGTGAAACTATAGACTATATGGGTAGACACATGGCCGTATTCAGGGTATGGGCAATTTCCTCACCCGAAATCTTAAAAAATAGGTTATTTTGCCCCTTTTTATTTTGCAAAATAATTTCTTTTTTGGATACCTCCTCGAGCTCGATTTCTGGATACGGCTGTGGGTAGGCATGAATGAAAGCTGTTATTGACAAACCAAAGTAATCACAAATGTTCTTATTTGCGAAAAGCGAAAAATATACATGCATTGCTAAGCGTATCATGCAAACTTTTAATGCAACCGACGAAAATCCTTCAATTACATTTAGATAGTTATTTATTGAAAAGTACTACTCCGTGGTCCGATCTCCATCATCCAATAAGATATGCTTATTATGCCTACACAATTTTGGTTAAAACTATGTATGATATTATCTAGCGGAAGTTGCTCAAAGGATACAAAAAACACGTTTTACACACAAAATTAAGCTTTGGGTTTTTGCCACATATTAAACGTAGTAAATGACAATTTAGACAAATTAATTGTTTTAACTTTTCAGTTAACTTTTCTTGTTCAACAAACCTGTATTCCCGACAATTAGAAATTGTGGGCCGAAAATTCCTCATGTATTTGACTTCGTTTTTTTTTATCAGTTTATGTGGATGTAGAAAGAAGACTGCATCTGAACCTTCTGTATTGTGTCAACATATGAATAACTAATATGCAATCAGCTTTTGTGTTTGTTTTTCGAGCATTCTAGGAAATGTAACTAAATGATAATGGTCACTGACTACAAATTCTTATCAATTCCTACGTCCTTAGTCCTCATTCATTTTCCACGGTTAAAAGTTAATGTACCTAGACACAGGTTTTCACCTTTTACCTGTCTACAACAAAATCGATTTACTTTTACCTATGCTCAAAATAATAACAACTCAGGTCTATAAAAATTTACGAATCCAGTAATAGTAACTTTTACCATTTTCCTACTCTGTTACAAACAAACGTCGTTGTAGAGTTGTTACATCATAAAAGATAAACATTACGATTAAATAAAGTAGATAATATGTTGTCTTTTCAAACTATCCAACGTCGTTTCTAACCTCGTTTCTAACCTAATGTACGATGTTATTACGGAGGACCTTCTCAAGGTGCATGCATGCGGAGTGAACTGAATGAATATCATGTTTTCCAGCATAAATATAGACATTTCCCAAAAAAGTTAAATCTGTAATTTTACATGAAAACTGAGCTGTTTAGAACGACATTGTATGGCAAAAGACAGATAGATGCACGTACAAATACTAAATAGTAATCGTATAATTTTCAAAAAAATTCTAAAATAAAATCGCATGTTTAGCTCCTTACAACTTTGAGTGTATATTTACGAAAGCCACAATTGACCCCTAATAGCAAAAATAATCATTTGCTCGGAAAGGGGCAATTGTTTCCAATAGTGTATAGGGTTAATTACATGTACTTACAATATTATTATATAACTGATTTTGATGAAGTTGTGGATCTTTTAGTGTTATAAAGTAGCAACTTAATTAAAATGAATTAATTGTTTAAATTTTAAACTCGTAAAACTCTGTCGTATTAATGAATACACAGCTATAATATGTATGATTATATTAACGTACCACAATGCTCATGTAAAGAGTATGGATATCTACTGTTTACAATCTACAAACATCAGTACACAAACATAACACTACATACACTCTCCTCGTTATGCTACAGTTTTATAAAAATGAGCTAACAGTATATTTTATTTTATAATGAAGTTGACTTCCTCCATAGAGCTTTGCCGATGACTTCCTGCATAAAAGTTGGATTCCATTGCACACACTGAAGATTTACAGCAAATGCATTTACAATGTACTACAAACATGATTATATCTAGCCTGATTTAAATAAGTTGTTGTCGCAGTCAAAAAAGCATGTCCTTCAAGTCAATAAATCTGTAAGGAATGTCGTTTAAATTCCCGTAAGACACTAATAATGGCATTAGCAATCAATAATTGTATACCCTACCATCATACAATATCTTTTCCCTATCTCCTCCACAACATCTACCTGTGCATAAGATTTACAGTGTAGAGAGAGAGAAACCCACAAGATTCATAATACAATACACCATTAAAATATTACCTGTAAAACAGGTAGTGTTTGTTGTTGAATGCATACTAGTGTATACTTTGTCTCTGTAAACTTTAGCATCATAATAAGTGTATACATATCCAGTACCTACGGTAATATGTTTATCTAATTCCACACAAAAGAAAGAGAGGTAATTGAATTGAAGCAGGACAACCAGGCTCATTTCTTGAATCCTTTCTTCAACCAGCAAACTGCATAAAACACAAATACAAAGCAAAAGTTCTACACATACTACATTACATTAGTAGCATAGAGAGAGAGTCTTTGTTTGTATGTTGTCAGTCTTCTCGACTCAACTCTAATACGTAGGTAGATCTTTTGACCATATCCAACAAAATCATATATACGTGTAGGTAAAAGCAATGAATAAAAAATGATTATATTAGCTACACCTAAACCTACAAACTCCTGTGTGCACTAAAAAACGACATCTTAAAAAGTGTTCAATGATGGAAGGAAAGAAAAGTAAAGCTTTGGCTTTTTTCAATGCAGTTATGTTATTTAGTTGTTGTTTGGGGCAAAGCTGTCTTGTCCTGTTACATCGCATCGTTTATCGTTATACATTGCCACCATCGTACCACCACATCACATCACATCACCATACCACGAGACTCCACTCTTTGGTCCTCGAGACCAGTCTGTTATAGCACAGGTATCTTAGTACATTAGTATTACAGCAGTTTGTATCATATATAGTGAAGTAGGAGCATGAGATTATTATTCCTCTGTGTGTTCCTCTGTCTATGTGTGCTTTGTTCTTGATTCTGCTGTGTGTGTGTGTTTATCTCGTTCTTATCCTCAGCTTAACTTACAACCATACGGTAGCCTCATGTTATTCTATTTTCTTGAAAGTGAAGATTGCTTCTTTGAACAATTGGAAAACAGAAGGGTTCAGGTGAACCCTATACTCAGACTATACTCTTCAGAGTGTATAATATGTAGTAGGAATTATACTTGGAAAATACACGAGAGCCATATATAGTGGTAGATCTTGTATATAATTGTGTAATGTACGTACATAACACACACGAGGTGCATTTAAGCTAAGCCTCCTCCTACTTCCTCGAGAGTTCCCGTTCAGTTCAACTTCAGTTTACCTTACAAGACCAAAACACAACAACGCATCTGCTTTTCAAATGTTCACCACGAGCATTACCATTGAATTGCATTAGGAAACTGTGCATCTACCAGATACACCTTTGTGTAAGTGTTATATATATGCCTACACAATATTATGCGCCTAGGTAACTGCATTACTTATAATTGTGTATGTATAATATGTAAAACCTCTACAGCCAATACTACATACCTAGTAGTAGGTATGTCCCACTCCTTTTGTAATGCACGGGAGCTTGAGTGTAATAATGCAATAATAATATAATGTGAGCCATAGGCATGTTGAAGACAGACATACAATACGTAAAAGGTATAAGTATGCTACTGCAGCAGGAGTACAATGCAAGTGTCGTTTTCATTCTCATTCTCATGCACCGTAACGTAACACACACATAATATTATTAGTATAAGAGTTAGTAGAGTTGTGTCTTGTGTGTGTACTTGTTAATATATACAATACACTATTCATGCACTAATACTTAATACTTCTGGCGACTCCCGGAGGCAATGGAAATGAAAACTCCAGAGGCAAAATCAGGTTGTATAACTCTCTATTGAGATAACTCTGTTGTTGGATGATGGTTGTTGGTGGATGGATGGATGGATGCTGAAGAATATTAGTGGGTAGTACATTTCAATGCTTAGTGCCAACTACATGTAGTAATGCAATGCGTAAGAAAAACAAAGTCACAGTATTCAACAGTCTCACACTCAGATATATTCAAACTTTACGGTTGTGCCTTACACTCGAGTCCAATCATGTCAATCTCCACTGTACAAAGGTAACAATCTTTTCCATTCTTCCCCGTACAATTTGTCGTTGTTAATTTGCTTAGTGCTTAATAACTCAGTTTTTGTATTCAAAACCAACACCTACATTGAATACTTAAGCAAAATATTGAATTTAATTTTAACGTATGCCTATTATTACATTTATTACAGATGTTTCTTGGAATGAAGAATACAAAAAATGCAAAATCTGTCATAAAACGAGCTTTTGTTTAGTGTTTAGTCAAGTGCTATATTTTGTCTAAAGTTGAAACGTTTGGAAATGGCATGGATTTTTCATACTAAATATATTATCACTAGATTTATGCAAACCTAATATTTTTTACTATAGAAATTGTATGTTTCTTTAATATTATATGCAAGGGATATTTAACAACACGTAAACATCTTGAGTGAAAAGTGCGAATTCATTGCTCATAAATATTGTATGTTCAATATTCATGTTATCAATCATTCTCATTCTCATGAACATGATTGATTTTTTGTGTGCTGTGAAGTGAAGTGAATGAAAAGCAGAATAAAGTGCTGTGCCATGTAACGTGTGGGAAACATAAACAATTAATCTGTGAATAAGTGAAGATTGTTTATACTACATAAACTTCGTGCATGACAAGTGTGATTTAAAGTTTGCTAACTGACACATTCGATGCCCATTATACTCGATACGAGCCGCAGGAGTCAAGCATATAATATATAGGAGAATACTGCAGAGCAGAGCAGGAAGAAAAATACAAATCTGCATTTATCACATACCCCATGCATCAGAGAAGGTAAATACCTGTCAAAGACATTCCTGTGTTTATAAATTACATAGATACCATAAACATTGTTGAGATATACTCAACACAACAACAGTATAATATATTTATAGTTGGGCAAATCTACTAATTTATACAAATGAGCCATAAAATATTTACCTAGGGTACCTATACACTTAAAGATTATTTTGCATCACACAATCACACTTTATATTATGCATAGTAAAAAATTATAATATAAAGACAGTTTAATATGAAAAGGATGGAACTAGATATACCTAATGTGGTTCTTAAGTAAATATAATTGTATCATTACAAATTGATTGTTTGTGTAACCGAAATATTATACATGAATGATCAAAATTATTTATACCATGTTGCATATTGTGAGAAAATCATAATATTTACATTCACATTTCATGCTTTATCTTGTGTGCAACATCACAGTACTCGCTACATTGCATCATGCACCGTTAATCTCATAATGTAGGTACGCACCTTTTTATACGAGGTTCTTTAATTACTGTATCATTATAAGCGGAATGAATCTTCAGAGCATTTCATTCATGTGTAATCTCTTCAAGAATCACTTGATGCTATTGGTACTTTAATATAAATACAATCGCATATTTTCTTTAATCTCTAATTAATGAATATATATACAATATGGTTACTCACGGCTCATACATAGAGTCTAAACTACAAACTAAACATTATCCATGCCATATGCTCTGTAATTGTAATATAGTTAAGATAACATCATATGAATGTTCAATGTATTTCAAGTGCAAAGTATTGCATGTGTCTGTAAGTCTGTAAAATCAGTATCTTCAATTTGCTTACAATTTTCCAACGTACAAACTTTTATTAATTTGTCACTGATAATGTATTGGTTCGACAAAATAATTGGATCAACTGAAATGTATATATACACCAATACCACCAGAACAAATTGTAGACATATTGTTTGTGCGAGTATTTCTATATGGTTGTAATACATACATCGCCTAATTACGTAATAAATATTGTTGCAGTTTATATTAAAGTAGTTCATTTTTTAAATTGGTAATTAAGGATGTACATGTTCATACATAATTCAATTCTCAAGTCAAAGACTTGCATAAAATTATATCAGACAAAAATCGCAAGAGCTATTAACGCATGTTTCTAGTCTAGTCTAATAATATTTTGTAAAGAACGTTTGTTGTGCTACTCAGTTACAATAGACTCATACACTGTATTGACTGTATGTAGGTATTTAAAAACAACGCATGTTAAAATTAATTTAGAGAATTTACACCTACAATAAATTATTATGTAAAATATATTTACTTGCAATAAGTTAAAGAAGGAATAACGATTTGACTATATAAATTTTTTAAGAATAATTTTATTGACAACTACTGTTATTGTTTGTGTAAACACTGGTGATTTATTGAGAGCGTTTGGAGAGCATAGGCGGGGTTCTGAATCGCGTGACTGTAAACTCTGAACTCAGCTCATAAACAATCTGTTTAATGGAAATTGTCTGTAATTATAATATTATCGCATACAATTAGCAACGTATTGCAGAAACGTATAATAGAAAAAACACATGTTTCTGTATCACACAAGATTCTTTGTCTAAGAGCTAAGAGTTGTTGAAAGACGACACGCAATCTGTTGAAGGGATTTATTGAGTAAATAATGAGCAAAACTATTAACCCTCTGTCGGCAATAGTTAATGCTCTGAACTCAATAAATGCGTAAAATATTTTTGCAGGACGAATGTACAGGACTTGTCTTTCAGCCAGTACATAAAAACGAGTTCATGCAATCCGATTGCCATTAAAGGAAAACAAAAACCCATAACTTATCTCCGTCTTTTCTATGCGGTTGTAAAACATTTATCCAAATAACATTATGGTCACTGGCCTGAGTTTACTATTCGGGCAATCTAATTACATCATATCACATGCATAGCTATACACCTAGAAGTATAAGGCAGGCATAATATATGGTGAATACACATCGGTATTCATTCTTATTCTTTTATATGTGTATTGTAAGGAAGCAAGAGAAAAGAATCGTATACCTAGTAGATGTAGATGTAATGTAAAGATATTTTGTAGTCAAAAAAAGTCTCGATGGAGTTTCAAGTTCAAGAAAACTCATTATGCAGCAAATACCTATAATCTTTCTTTGGGACTATAAAAGCGTGTGAAGTATGAACTTTCAAACTACTCAACTTTCAACTTTTTACAGAATAAGTTTTCACTCATTCAATTTCAAAAATTACTGATTGAGCTGTCTCCATATAATTAAGTGTGTGTGTGTTTAGTCAGAATTTAAACTTGTGCGAATGAAAACCGAGTGTGTTTAGAAAACATTAAATAATGTTATAAACTTTAATACCGCATTGTATTGTAAATGCCCTCTTTCATTGCGTGAGATTTTTATACAAAATAGTGTTATTAACTTTAAGCAGTACAGATTTTTACGCACACAAAAAACGATTTCGACCAAACCTAATCCACAATACATGTACCAACTGTTCCAACTGGAAATTCCTACACACAACATACTTTTCTTTCCACCGAACTTTTTTCTCTCTTTTTAAAACGGCGATTCGTCCTTTTACGGCAAGCAATACCCTACGTTGTGTACACGTATGTTTTATAATTCAAGAACGCAACATGGAATGTTAACACACATTTATATGGTGCACACATTTATATGGTGCACACATTACACACTGTACTTTACTTTGCTAGTATTTAGTACTAGTACCTACTGTAACAGTTGAGTTAGCAATGTACATAGCTTTTAGCACTGCTCTTAAAGTCTCCTCTAGAATATCAAATATACAAGTAGTAGGAAATGCTTTAAACTCCAAATTGAACTAAGTTGCTCTATATATTAGCTATTAGAAGCTACCTATACGTTGAATGATTAATGTAAAGTCTGCACTAAATGTTTCTTCCTGTGTGATTTCCTGTGTAGAAGAAAAGCAAGTTCAATTCATCGCAGGAGCACTATAGAGGAGTCAAGTCGAAGGCAGGCTTTCATATAAAAAATTCATTTCTTACCAACATCAAGCAAGAAAAGAGCTACACACTTACACATAGGTACTTATATACTGTAAAAGTCAAACACACACACTCTCACAGAAAATGTGTGTCTACGGATACGTTTGTGTAATACATATGTCATTCCTTATGCAATGTTATGTTAGACACCCAGTTTTTTTCTATGGCAGTCCATTTCATACTACTATAACATTGAATTGCATCGGTCAAATCTGTACTAATAGTGCATGCAACACATCCTGAGACACTGTATAAACTACAATACATAGAATATCCAGTATATTTATATTGCATACCTACTTTAAATGTATTACAGCTGTAACACCATAAAATATATAAAATGTAGGTACTAAGGAAAGTCTTGGAGAATAAATGTAAAGATATTTGTCTGTAGGATAAGGATCTGAGTATCTGAGACTTGTATAGGGTGCAACAACACGGACGTAGTCAAACAATAACGCAAAAAGTGTACAAGATGTGTACCGAGAGAGCCAAGTTAAGTTAAGTCTATGTGTGTGTATGTGTGGCTGAGAGTGGAAGGCAGAAGGGCGCAAAGCAATTCAATTCATGGGAATGAAACAGGCAATCGTCGTGTCTCGTGTGTAGTAAAGTAAAGTAAAGGACCGAAGCAGATGCTCAGAGGCTACATTCAGTTCAGTCTACGGGTAACTGCCACACGACTCGCACATACAACACACTCTCCAGGCAGACTTCTTCCAGTCCTCTCTCAATCCACCCACATTAAACTTAACACATCTCATTTTACAAAAATACCCACACTCTTAAGTTATAACCACTTATAACTAAAATTAAGTACATACAAAAAAATTAAAGCGACAAAGAGCAATCTAGGAATCATCATCCTTGACTTTGTTGCTATTACCTGCAGTTCTTCTAATATAACGAATACAATTGTTGAAAAAAAAAATTCATAGAAATCTTTTAATAACACATAAATCTACAAAGCAGAAAAATACTACTACCACAATTGCAACTAAATAAAAAGCACTGACTGAAACTACATACTTGTACACAGATAGTAGTAAACATATAGCACACACAAACAAAAAAGAAATAATAAATAAGATTACTTTTCGTACTGGAATTGAAACTCTTTACAACATCACCGGCACAACGTTTTTACTTTGAAATAGTAAGCAAGCAAGGTATAATACAACTTGCTAGTAAAAGTTGCATTTACAATTTCCAGATAAGAGTGATTGATAAGAGGGAAAAAGACGGGAGAAGACGACTATTGGACGACGAGACGACAGTCAAAGTCAAACGAGACAAGAACACGAAAAGTTCGAACGAAAACAAAGGCAAAGTGAACAATTGACTCATCGTTTAAATGTAAGTCTCTAAAAGACTCATCTGGGAAAGGAATTATCTACATGCGTTTTTAAATTCAACTCTGGACATGTTCATTATTCATTAAAAGCATCTTTCTTCCCACAGAAAAAGTTTCTTGCATAAAAATTATGCTGTGAACTAAACTAAAAGTAGCCAGACACTCGACGAAAGTTGCTAATTGATTGCATAGAGCCTTATTGAACATTGAAGAGTTGCATTGCATAATTTTATCTTCTCTATTATAGAGTTCTAATGTACTCCAGAGCTAAAGGTAGAAAGAGAGAGACAAAGTTGTTGCAGTCTTTGTTCACTGGAGCGTCACTTTTCCTCTCTGTATGTGTGTGGATTACAATAACAATATTATTACACTCTACTTACCTATGTCGATTTTATCCAGCACGTAATAGATTTACATACTGTGCCTTGTGCCATGATTATTATAACAATATAAGTACATATAAACCATGCAGACATGTGTTACATGTTAACTAGTATGTATTATGTCATTATATTCAGTTCAGTGTGGTTTGTTCCATGTATCTATCACGTATTTTCTAAATGATATCAAATATCAAAGAAAGTAGTATAGCTACTCGTTATAGAACAAGAGTTCCATGTGTTGTCTGTTAGTATGTTTGTTGTTTGGGAATTGCATGAACACCTTTAGCTTTATGAGATCAAGTTGTATTCTATTTCTATATAATAGGTCTGCACTCTAAACTACATGTACATACAGCTATACAATCTGGTCTGCAACTCTGGACTAGAATAACTTTATTTTTTATATAAAAATCTGAAATGAGAAATTATGCCGTACCGTGAGTAAAAGGAAAATCTAATTTAGTGATTACTATTCCACTCATATTGCCTGCCACTTATTTTTGCTTGGCATATTCAAATTACTTTAGTTCTACAATACACAAAGACAAGAAACTAAATTAATTAGCAGCGGAAATCACATTATTACTTTGATGTTCAAATAACAGAAGTAACTTGAGGCAAGGCATGCAATGAGCCAGTAGTCGAGGTAAAAATATACACAGTCAACTTTTGTATCCTTTTCAATTGGTTTGCATTGACAAAAGACTGACAGACACAAATAGGAAATTATATCATTAAACTATGGCCATATTTAGTCATTAACGCTCTTTACGGGTTACATAGGAAGATAGGATGTATTTGTAATTTTAAATGAAAATACCCAGGAAGCTCTATTTTTATTTGCAGTAAATTGTGTGTTAAAATAACTGAACACTTAAGGACACAAAAAGAGATTAACCTGAATATAATTATAAAATTCTAATAAAAATTTGGAATGATTAATTTAGGGTGGGGAAACAAGTTGTGCATATATTTGCATTATTTGACAGTAAAATGAAAATGTTTGTTTTTACGTATTTCAGGATTCCCGAATGAGATCAATCGACTATTTGCAAAATGACAAGCCAATTGTCAAAGCAGCGGCAGGTGTTCGATTGGCTGCACTCTTTGGAGCTTCCGCATCACTTTGAGCGTTTCATCGACAATGGCTACGACGATTTGGATATTTGTGTGGAAATTCGGGATTCGGATTTAAGTGCAATCGGAATCATCGACATTCATGAAAGAATAGCTTTACTTCAAGCTGTGAGAGAGCTTCGGCATAAACTACAGCAACAACAACAACATCAAAGAAGTCCTCCGACAAATTCCCCTCATCCAAATTCAAACCACCATCACCTTCTTCATCACCACAACCCGCATCAACAACAGCACCCTACTCTTCAAAGTCAAAAAATACTTTGTAGCAGCAAGCAAACAACGAAAAGTAAAGGAAAGTCTTATCCTAATCTTCCTACTAATCCCGAGTTTCATCAACATCACCATAATCTTCTTCACCACCACCACAACAACCACCGGCAAAATAATAGTTCTTGGAATGTGCCAGCTGATCAACATCAGGAATTTCTCTCAGTTTATCATCTTCACCGCAGCAGCAATCATCTCGACCACAATAACCAACAAAATAATAACTTGCTGGACAATAACAATTACAGTGTAGTGTGCAGTAGAGACGAAGATTCGGATGATGATGACGGAGTTGAGTATCGTGATCAAGAAGATCATCATCCTCGACCGTTTTTCCTTGTAGGTGGTGGTTCTAGTAATAAACATGGATGCAAAAACCCGGTGAATGGTATCACGACAGCAGCGGATGTGAGTAATTTCGATAATGGCTGTGATGATAATAGTGAGCCGTTCTACGAATCTTTGTCTCCTCATCATGAGCCATCTTTGGCTTCTGTGTCTGTTAGTGGTGTTGGTGGAGTCGGAGATGAGCTCAATCCCAAATCAGCAACTAGGAATAATAGTTCGGGTGCTAATTTGATTCTCAGGACACAACTACGTGATCAAGTGATCCAGGATGGCATCAACATTTCTCGGGTGAGACTTTCAATTTATTACTCTCTTACGCACTACATTAGCAGCTACTGCAATTGCAATTGTTTACACACTTAAGTACCTATAATGTACTTTTGGTATGCCCACTTTCATAGTATGTAAGATAAGGGTGTTACACTATTTGTACATGCATCTATATATGGACAATACATCTCGAATGCACTGCCCATAAATATACAATACATTGCATGCATTGTCCACTAGTAATGACTACATTTATTATTGTGCGTTGACGAAACTTTTAGCAGTATCATGATTGGAATTCAAGGGCAAAGATTTTGTATTTATCGGGATTCTCTAGAGGAACCATATTATAATGTATAGTATAGCTAACTATTTATGTCGGTAAGCAAAAAACATTCATTCAAAGCTTAGAGCTTATTCAAAGTGGTTCATATTTTTTGTTAGACTAAATTTAAATTGGATTATACACAATATGGTGTAGATAGAAAAAAGGGAGATACTTCATAATTATCAATTAATCAAATTGAAGAGAAAATTCCAAAATGTGCCCACTAACTCAAAAATCCTTAGGTTCTGTATTTATTGATGTACAATAGGATGATTTCTTTATAAATGGTCGAGTTCTATCTAAATTCTATCTATATTTTATCATCTAAAATCTAAACTATCTGTTTACATAGGTGCTTGAACTGAAACATGATTTTTGAATTTTGATACTTGCATTTAGCGATTGTATGAAATATTAGGTCATGTCTAATCCAAAAGAGGATCTTAGCATTGCTAGCATTGTCGACAGAAGTATGCATGTAGGGACAGCCTTAGCGTACAGTGGAAAACAAATAAATTCTTAAGAAGCCTGAACTTACATTCTACATCTTGAAAATCTACATACATAATTTTCCACATTGGACAGAAAAGAAAATGAATCTTTTTGCTTATAATAATATGCTCTCTCGTATGTTGTGGAGCATTAGTCTGCTGTTTGGGAATTGTTAAAGAAGTTGTGCCGGGTGGTTGTTCGCTCTTCTCATTCACTTCCTTTGTTTGTATGCTTTTGTGTTAAATCTTGGGCTAATCCTTTCTTGGCTCTGTGAGAGAGAGAAGACTACTAACACACAACACAAACATGAGTCTCACTCCACCAGTCGACACAATGCTTTTATTTGCATTGGATTTGGACAGGGAAGCTTCACAATAAACTTTGCTTGTCTCCCTGTAAAATATGTGCGACAATATAAGCATAAACTAAAGATAAGTACAAACACACCCAACTTAACTCTCCCTGCCTGCTGTCTCTGTCTCTTTTCTGTGTGTGAGAGAGTCTTTCTCTTGACAAAATTCTCAGAGCATTTACTTACCATTTCCTACTACAGCTCCAACTCTATTTTACTTATTCTTCCTTCGTTTGGTTGTTTGGTTCGCGTGGGTTGCTTTTGCTTGCTCTCATTTTCATTCTTCGAATGTTTGCCGTCGTCTCGTGCAGTGTAGTGTATTCTGAAGCTCTCAGATAAATAGCAAGCTCTATTCAAACAGAACGAACTGAAATTGTGCATTGTATAGGTAGCCTATGTGCTTTAATGCATGGTATATTTACATCTTTTAGCATTATTAGTCTCATGTTTTGTAAGCCGAGCCTACTAAGCAGACTAAGTACCAACTTCAAACTACTTCTTAGTCGTAGAGATGTCTCATCTCATTTTCAGTATCTTTCCTTTTTCAAGCAATAAATAAGAGATAGGTTACCCTTTGGCTCAACTTGTAATAATAGTACCAAGACTTATTAGCATTATGCAAGAACATTTTATATAACACGAAATCTACATTACACAGGCACAGGGCTACTAATTTACTTTTCTCCTTACAAATAGCAAACAGATACCAACTACAAATCTGTACTACTTACTTTACTATCTTTATAATATAGAAAATATAAAAGCATTTATAACTTTAGTATTTTATTTACAATATTCAAGTCTGTATACGATACGTAATCGTAATGTACTACATATAAGTAATGTGTAGTGCATTTAATTTTATATATTAGAGTAGTAAATCCTATTATGGTAAAGTAATACTGGAATGCTCAGTTCAGTATCTCTACAAAGAAGATTCTACACTTACAACACTCTTTCTACATTTCTCACCAACCAGACTCTTTCAGTACAAGTACAAGTGCAGCACACTGGCAGGATGCTTTTAAACTGTGATTTAAGTAGCAATAGCCATGTAGCTCAATATAAGTTGAGTCTTGAACCATTTCTGTATAGTAAGTACAAATATATGGCATCATCATTTCCCTCGACTTGACATTCACATGTATTTGAATGGAATAGACGTACATATAAGTATACTATTAGCATTTATACCGTACACACTCGGTCTACACTGACAATGTGGCAATAGGCAATAAGATACGATATCAAGTCAATTCTGTTAAAGTCATTGGACTACTCTACTCCTACTACTACACTAGATACTTTTGTCGTCATCTTGTAGATCAGTGTTCATCGTGCGTTGTCTGTATTCAACTCCTGTTTGAATAGCATTTGAAAAGTCTGTGTAGAGTAATACTAGAGTAACGACTAGTTGTATCTATTATAGTGTTGTTGGGACTTGGGATAGAAGAAAACTACTAAAGAGGATGTTCAATGTTTCAAATGTTCCATGATGCAATGTGATGTTGATGTGCATGTCGTCAACGGAACTGGATGCCTTGAGTCTCTTAGAGTTTAGCTGTAGTTGAGTGTGAGTCCCCTCTACTTTCTCCCTACTATAAATATATACTACTCTCAACTTTCAACATAAAATTGATACTCCGAGAAGGAGAAGAGCTTTTACTAGTGACTTAAGGGTTGAGTTACAACTACTTCGACTTTACTACTACTACACTACTACTAAATACCAGAGTACCTACTCCAATGACTCGAATATTTCCATTCTCTCTATCCATGTGTATCTTTATGCGTAGAAGAACAAGAGGATGCGACGTGTATTAAATAGGAACACTTATATACCTACTACTATCTGTAGTACCTACGTGTGTATTCATACGAGACCAATTTATACGGTAGTATCCTATACAAAATAACTTTACTAAATAAAACTACCCGTGGAAGACCAAAAACCGTAGTAATAATAGTGAAAGACAACAAGGGTAAGGAATAAGGAAGAAAGACACTATGAGAAAATTTGAAGTGAAAAGGGAAGAGGTAGGACGAGTATCTTTGGATTGTAAGAACTCCGCTTTTGGAATTGTGAAACAGATGAGATGAGACGAACAAGGCAGGGCAACTTCTACTCACAAAGTCAAAATCGCTTCTAAAGTGGGAAAGATGAAGAAGAGGGGGGTTGATATTTTGTCGTGGTACATACATATACAACTTCCACTTAAAATACTCCTTCTATCCGAAAAGATATTTCTTGAGATACACAATACCTTATTTATACTGTACACGCCTTCACAGATACACCCGACAGTTTATACTTGATTTGGTATTGGTGTAATATTAGCATTAGTAATAGTAGCTATTATGTGTGTGCATTACTTATATACACATTCAGAGAATACAGACTGGAAGGGATGGATAGTGCAGTCAACTCATTTTAACTGTGAGATTGTGAGGAGTCTGGGTTGGGTAGTGGTGTAGTGAAAAGTGAATTGAAGTCTTGTGAACTGAAGAGCTGTGTGACTGAGTAGAAAGATAACTTTCTAAGCTTGCTTTCAAATTCTTTGCCATTGCTGCAAGTATTACCAATGTAGTAAGTAGTCTCAGACAGAGGAGCTAGTGTGTTGTGTGAGTTGTGTAATATGTGCAGAGTAAGTAATAGCAGTAGAAAGAAGTGTGCTGTGCTGTGTGTACACTCATATAGCATAATACAGCTCTTCCTATTGATTTTCATTTTCTCTTGACTTCGCATTACATAATAGCTGTTCTGCTCAAGTGAAGATGAACAAGATCTCTCCGTTTGGCTTAAGAATTCTTGGAGGATGGTAGGGTCTAGGGTGAGTGGTGAGTACAGTGATGTGACGTGATGTGAAAGAATGAATGAAAGAATGAAAATGAGGGTTCGTAGTAGTAATGGTGACGTATTAGTGTCTGTGTATTATATGTATGTCTCAGTATCTGTGTAGTGTAGTGTGCGATCAAATCGACTCTGTTGAAAGATATTATGCAAATGGGGAGTAATATGGACTAAAGCAAGTTAATGCTTATGGAATATAGTGTAGTAATATTACAGTGTGAGTGTACACAGTCTTTTTTTAACACGAGCAAAGTCTAGTAGTTTTTAGTATACAGTGTTTAGTACTAGTAGGAGTGTAGGAGTAATGGAAACTAAACTGATAGGTAGTTTATTATAGGCAGTCTCGTAAGATTTCGCTGAGCGTATATTATAGGGTGTGTATGTGTGTAAAGATGTGAAAGAATTGAGAAAAAAGATAGAGGTTCTTCATCTTTTTGGCCTTTCTCGAAAAAGTGTTTCCTTTCTGCAAGAGTATGTGTATGCTATACGTTTTAGTATACGTATTTATATGCAGTAGTCATGTAAAAGATTGCTTTTATGGAATATTGAACGATTCAATAGATACTTATGTCAGTACAATGGGAGCTAAGGATGATGGAAGAGTACCTACACATATCCGGAGAGCGGAACACATTCAAGTAATGTTAGTATGTACAGAAATGTGAAATTATTTTTTTGTCCTGTTCTGTACAACGAAGATAAGTTCACTTCGTCATATTATTATTCATACATTCAAAATCCACTATGGGAGTGCATAGACAGACAGACATGGATTTTTATGCCATTCTGTTTAGTTTAGTACTTATTACTCAGTCAGTCTCCAGTTAATACCGATACGACGGCTAATATCCAGTTGGATACTAAAAATGTATTTCGATTCAATAAGTCTTTTTCATATGGATTTTTTGGGTGTGTGTGCATTATAAAATATGTTCATGCTCGGATGAATGGTTTACAGCAATTTTAAATCCTTTGCGAACATAGTATTACATATCGTCGCTGTTATGGCAAAAGGAGCGTACAGAGAATGTCGCGAATGGCAAAAGGAGCGTCCAGAGAATGTTG
>JAQFYB010004139.1:0-17126 GCA_034694085.1 Pogonognathellus longicornis | reverse complement strand
ACATCGAACACTTATAAGGTAAAAACCTCTGATGAATTTTGTTAGGGAGTATGAACGCAAAATGAGTAGGATAAATAACAGCAGAGCGTCGATTTAATGCATAGGCGAGTGTGGGAGATTGAGTAGGACTAAAACACTTAACGTAATATACTGAACACCCTGTATGAAAAAAGAGCAAATCTGAGCGCATTCAAATGCACAATCGCACACTATACTTAGGCCTTAATACTGTATTAAAGCCTACTTATTCAAAATTGGAATCTATCAACTTTAAAGTGGAAATAGTATTGCACGATACTGTAAGCTGATATGAAGAACAAAGAACTACGCAT
Organism: Pogonognathellus longicornis; assembly: GCA_034694085.1. NCBI lineage: Eukaryota > Metazoa > Arthropoda > Collembola > Entomobryomorpha > Tomoceridae > Pogonognathellus > Pogonognathellus longicornis. The sequence goes on along the minus strand of JAQFYB010004139.1, from coordinate 16,794 downwards.
GATACTTCTATAAGCGATAACTCGCTTCCATTTGGCATCTCACTCGCACTACAGTCGTTTCTTTGAGTCGTATTGAAGACGACTTGAAGACCGGTTTTAAGGAAGTGTTTAAGGTCATAAAGACGTGACTAACTCGTAACCTAGACAAGTCGTCTCCAATCCGAGTTCTCATTCGTCGTGACACGTCTTCAACTCGTCCTGAATACCAGTTTTGTTAGTTGGATAGCTACTTGTTTAGTTAACAAAAGATTCACAGGTGGACACTTAAAAATATTATAAATCGGTTACACAGTATACAAAATATTACGTGGCACTGGCACTAATACTAATTACACAAATAATTTATTATTGTGCATACCTATAAAAGGTTCCATTCATTATAACTAAGTACAATGTTAAGTAATCAAGTAAAGTGTATAAAGTAAAGCATCAGTTAAGATTCACTACACTCAATGTAGGACAGAAACTGTACCCAATAGTTTTGCTCGTACATCCGTAATATCCGTCGATGACGTTTTTACTAGTATAAATTTTTGAGTGCATCCATTTCTTTCTACTATGGAACTAATATTTTATACTATTATTTGTACTAGCAAGTTGCAACGACATTACTAAATAAATTCTATTCGCTTCAAAAATATTAATTTTTTTAAATCAAAATGAAATCGAGGCAAAGTTATTTTACGAATTTTCACATTTGAATAGGCATAGTGAAGTTGAAGCCACTGAAATGTAATACCAAACAGTATTTCGCAATCATCCATGGTGCCTTTTTAAATTGTGATTTGCATTTATTATATTTAACACCGTTTTGTTTCATTTGGAACTGAATATTCAGGGTTGACGAAGATGGCTAGGGACCACTTTATATCAGTAATCTCCGTTCTATTTGTGAAGAAATAACAAGAATGAAACAGAAGGCTCACTCATCATTATTTCCAATCTTTATTTTCCAACTTTATTAACTTTAGCAAAACAAGATAAATTTTGTGTATACAACTTTATATAAATTGCGACAATTTTTACTTTTGACATTAGTCTTTTTTGGCACCATAACGCTCACCTCACCATAAGTTGGAGTTAAAGTCGTAACAACATGGGTCGCAGCGTCTTTTCTATTAGCGTAAAGTCAGAAGTCCCCGTGCAAAAATGTCGACAGGTAGGTGTTTTACCCTCTGGGCAGTAAAGCGCAGCAGGATTCTGTTGACAAGACCATTGATAATGACAATAATATTAGTATTGGGAAAATCACGTTCGTACCGATAAAATTGGAAGGATATTAAAAAGAAATTGAGCAGAACTATTTCTGCTGAACTTCAGCAGGAAAATCTCGTGCAGATCTCATTTCAGTTATTGTGGATTTAAAAACGAATAGGGGATTTTCGAAAGGTACTGCTCTTGGTTTAACGAGTTTCCATTTCCACCTCCGATGGTTTCTGCGCTACAAGCACTGTATTGGGAGTTTACAAGGCAACCGGCTACCAGACACAGCGTACACGCTGTGTCGGGTAGCCGGATACCTACAGAACTTTCAATGCAATGCTTATAGCGCAGGAACCATCGGAGGTGGGAATGGAAACTCGTTAAACCAAGAGTAGTACCTTTCGAAAATCCCCTACTGAATACTTTGTACTGTTCAGCCAGATAAACATCAATGGTGTCTTTTTAACTTTTCCAAAATATTGAAAATTTGGAATATTTCTAATTTTATTCACTGTAGTTTATTTCCAGTCCAATAATTTACTCGCAACTTTGTTGACACTCCTGATTGAAAATTCAAATGCCAGTACTGAATAACGATGTGTAAATCGAATCCATGAAAAAGTCCGACTAACAAATCATGACGAACATTCAAAGTATGAGGATAACTTTTAAAAAGCTTTTAATTGCGGTTTTGTTACTTCAATCGCATGCATCAAAAAAGGACCTCAACATGTTGGATTTAAACCATTACCTTGAGCCATTCAGAAATTGTCTGGTGAATATAATAGGGTATGGCTACCTTGATTTTGACTTTGGTGAATTCAAGTCACCTGTCGTTCTTTCGAACTATGTAATCGGTAAATGGAACTCTAATAAAAGGAAAAATATGAATGGATCAATTTGGCTAGCGGTTGATAATGTATTTTTTGCTCCGTATGCATGGCAATGTATTGTTCATTTTTTCTTGTTTCCTACAAGTCCATATGAAAAGTTTAAACACATTCCATGCTTACAAGCCATTGATTTACATTTGCCGTGGTTTTGGAATCAAATGATGGCAGATTCCTTTTATTTTGAAGCAATATCTCGAAACGAAATGTATATAATTATTTTAGAAGACAATGAAAAATGTAACCCTCACCCAAATGACTTGGTTTCCAACGTAATAGTTTTCAGTATTCTTCATATTTTTTGGGGTCGTGAACGTCACAGCCTTAGATTTCTCATAATTTGTCAATTAAATTCGTCACATTTAAATGAAACCAAAATTTCATACTTGGACGATCACTCCTTGGTATTTTTCCGAAACGACGTATACCAAGAACACAACAAGCATAGAATAGAAATAAGACCGACTTCGCTTGTGGGTTCATATACAAAGGAAAGTTTACTCCAAGAATGGGAACAAAACGACAAGAGAAATATTCATTTCTCTACTCAATGGTTTGTATTGTCAGGAAATCCTGGAGAACCAACTACAATACCAATTGATCCTAAATCTTTCAACGGGAAGGGTTTATTCAATTTCAAAACATTTCACAAAATGTCAGACAATGTGAACATTCCAATTTTCCAAGTATTTGCACACAATGCTACTCTGACTTTGGAAGGAGATAATCAGTGTTATTGGGGCAATGAGAAATCCATAGAGCCGACTCAACCGGCTGTCGTATTTAACACAAACGGGGAGTTTGTATTGAAATCTGAAACTTTCAAGTTTGTTACGTGTGATGGAGTGAAAGGGAAATCTGGAATTTCCTTTCGGGGATACTTCTCTTCATTTGATTTAGCAACTTGGATTTTCCTACTTCTTAGTTTATTAGTAATGTCGATGCTTTTGAAAATAATTTACGCTGTGAATAATTTACAAGCATGCGAGTACTTCGTAGTTTTTATAAGTATGATAGAACAAGGAAATTCCATTCTTTCCAATTCCAAACGAATCACGAGTGCATACTTTGTGTGTGGAGCTTGGATTCTGATGGTCATTGTTTTGTCAAATGCGTACAAAGGTTCCAACATCTCCGAATTGACATCTTCGTTAAAAGTTCAGAAATTGAGACTCTTTAGCGAACTTGTAGAATTGAATTACACGCTTTTACTTAACAAGTATTATGATGTTATCGATGAAAGTTCCAATAGTTTTGAAAATTCAGTTCTTTTCCACGAAATTTGTGTACAGTATTTGTCGATAATTTTGCAATACGAAAACGTATACGACAGCGATACAAAATCTTTTAGCAGAGATTTATTTATTATGAATAGTCCCAACTCAACCAATAATATTTTAAATGTATCTCGATTGAACGAGAGAAAATATATTGGAAGTATCGTTCCGATTATGTTAACTGTTGAACCAAATGACCTAATATCTCACAATCGTCTTCTGGAATGCAATAAAACAGCTTATGGGGATTGGTCGGATACAATTGATAAATTGGAATTCCAATTACAATTCAAATTTCCCAACTCCAATAAAGTGTCCAAAAGGTCTGAAGGTCTATGGACCAAGAATAATGGGTGGAATGTTTTTCATAATTTTAATCATAGATTTAAAATTCGTTTGCGTTGGTTGGAGCAATTTGGAATTGTTAAGATTTGGAAATCAATTGAAAAACAGAGAAGTGACACAAAAGCAGCTGAAAATGTGACAAAAATATATTTCAAGGAAAAATATGTAAAGGCACTAAGTATTCGTGACAACATTGTAGTTGTTTTCTACGTGTTGATGATTCTCACTTGTATTTCTATACTATTTTTATTTGTGGAGATTCAGATTGTACAATTGTCTGTCACCTGGGTTGGTCAAACCTGTTTCTTTAAATTATTGTGCTGCAGTTTCCCATCAATCGAATTACATAAGATGATAATTGTGCCTTTAAAGAATTTAGGAAATATCGTTGCAAGGCTGGGTGCACAAGTTGCACTTTCCATAGAATGCATTAAAAATCTCAAAAATTATTTGACTAAAAGTTTCAAAAATTATGTTACTTTGCCTAAAATTTTCAAAAAATTTGTTACTTTGCCTAAAAAGTTCAAAAATTTAAAATAGGTACAGTAGAAACTCGATTATCCGAACTAATTGGGGAATGGGACAGCTCGGATTACCGAAATGTTCGGATAAGCGAAATACATTACATATATTCATACAAATTTAGTAGTGTATTTCATAGAGCCAAGTCTGTCAACAAAAGTATTTTATGTCCGAACAAGTCAAAAGAGTGTTTTTATCTGATATTTTGTAAGAAAGCAATTGTTTTAGTTTGGATAATCGATCCTTAACCGCGAACTCGATTGCCTGTTCGGATAATCGATGTTCGGATAACCGAGTCTCTGCTGTATTATCGTCTCACAACCCTTGGTATCATTTAGATCGACACCCTTCAACCATAAAAATTGTGTACTTTTTGTGTAACCATGAAGAGTTCGGATAACAGTATAATATACCATACCTAATACAAGAAGCTGGTAAGATGAGGGTTGAGGGCAGTTAATTTTCAACGTGTTGTAGTAAAGGTCGGATTATTTAAACATATTTTATGGAAACATACTTTACAAATGTTTTGTTTCATTATTCCAAGTTCTTGTCAACTTTTGCAATAAGATTTTTTCTTTTCATTTTTGTAAGTTGTAAAAAAAGATAATAGTATTCGTGTTGCTGAGACCAATACATAAAACCAATGCATATTAAGGAGAGGTATATACTTGAATATGCGCTAACTGAGGCTTACAGTGGACCTTTGAGTGGAAGTGGCAGCAATATTTGGAAACACAAGGGTTCAATCCAGAGCACTTGGAAACGATAATTCAAAATATCGAAATTTTAATGGCAGTAATTTCAATTTTAAAAGTGTGGGGGAATAGGTGGAGAATGAAGAAATTGATTATTTAGACCTACGTATACGATCAAAATTGCTAAAAGGACTTCCAAGTGCTCTTCATAATTTTTTCCACTTTTTATGAACTCTTACAAATATTTTGAAACTTTTTCAAAATTGAGTTCTCGTCGCAAAAAGAATTTCAGGCTCAAATACATGGGACATTATGAGACATAGCATAAAATGATAGAAAATGGTATGTTAAAACACAGTGAAAATGGGGCAATGAGAATAATGGAAGGTGCTCACATAGCCTTAAGTAAAATGATTTTCATCAACTTATTTATCCACAGGTGTATACATCAATATAATTCTTCCTAGTTAGCAAAACATTCACAGCATGTAAATAAGCTCGGGTTCACGAGATCTGGATTTTGGAAAACTTGGTGTCACCTAATCAATGTCATGTATATGATAATTTTTATGCTAGGCTTATTATTTTTTGACTATACTTACAAAATGTCATTTTTCATTGACAACCTGATTTGACAGCGCTTCAAATTTGAAGGATGTCCCAAATGTATATCATGTCTGCATGTATGTAAATTAGCATGATAGTTCTAAGAAGGTAATTTTCAAGTAGAATTCTAACTCATAATGTGTAACCACAACGTGAAAATAATAAAATAATAATTTTGTTCAAGAATAAATATACATTCGTGTAAGTTGCACCCGAGAATCTCAACATGACGTAACGCTACCTTTCCTTTAAAACCACATAAACTGCATGTGCTTGAGGCAGGAGTCAAATAAAGTACGTATAGCACAAATTACGACTTGAACGTATATAATTAATTGTTTAACTATTAACATCTTCCATTGTGATGTTGTTGAAAATGTAATTAGAAAGGTAGTGAGTAATATGATGAAATAACTGCTGCTAGGATGAAATGATCCACAAAGCTATTAAGTCACGGACCAATTGTTAACTAGATATGAAAATACTAGATACCAAAATGTAAATAAATTAGTCCTTATTTGAAGCCTCGACGAACAAGATGATGAGTCACAACAATAATAAGGAGTTAGTAACAACAAATATTCCTATTTAACAAGGTTATTACTAAATTACTATTCATAATTGATTACCTACACTAATGACTTCTCGTTCAAAATACTCCGTACATCAGAATGTCATTATAATCCAATTTCATTCTAGTATATAGTGCTCAATTTTATAGCACACCATTTTCTAGTCCATTTTGTAATCAAATCGATTTACTTTTGTTGCATCATTTGAGAAATTGTCATTCTAACACAATTTACACAAACCAAAGGCATTGAAGTGTTAAATAAAATAATTTTTCATCGACTGTGTTCAAATTTGTGATTAAAATTCACTAAAATCATATACTCTGAGTAAAATGAAAGTTCTAATTTTTTTGACTGTGCTTGCCGTTGTCTTTGGTAAGTCTTAATTTTTTATATGAAAATGTAAATGAGGTTTGTAAAACCTAGTATTGTACTATTTCTTATTTATTTGTATAGCTGCTGATGAATTAACCAAACGTGAGTTGGATTTAGCCACTGTTGACAGTAAGATTTAAAAAATAATACCATTTATATTACAATAATTTAATAGTTATAGAATATATAGGTAATATAAATTCCTGCCATGCTTGATACCTGCATTATGTATTGATAAATTTTTTTTCAAATAATTTTGCAGACAGACATTTTGCAAATGGGCAAAACGGTGGCGCATTTAGTATATCTGTCAGAGGTAGTTTATTTTCTTCCATTTCATTTTTATGATTTATTAGAAGTTGATGCAATATTGTTCACATAACCCATACACTCATGTTACACTTAAATTTAAATTTTTTATGTTTGTATAATATGATGAAACCAAATCAAAGTATAATTACTAGCATTAAATGTAAAATGGTTTAGAGGGGCGCAAAGTTGATTGTCCGGGAGGCAGTGGGGATTGTGTCAACTCGGGAGTCAACACGGGAGGAATACACAACCAAGCAAACCCAACATTTGATCCTATAACCAATATAATAACCATGGCGATTTTTTCTGTATTTCCTTTTATGTTCTAAAACATGTAAACGTTCTTCAAAATTAATGTTAATACCTAATAATAAATAAAATAAAAATACTTTGTTGAAATTACATGGACAATCATATTTCATATTCATATCTCATATAGAACCAAACCGAGGAGATTTTCAAGTTAGGTACTTGTTTTAATGTCCACTTCAATTCCACAATTAATTTTCAACACAACAAAACTAACGTTATTGAAATAATATTATCTCAATTGATCAATCTAATGGTAAATCATCCATTGGGTAACGATCACATCCGATTAATATAATATCTAATTATATCAGAATATTATATCACTGTACAAGTAACTAAAGTGTGTGTAAGTATTTATTAATGAAGCTTGTAGATTTTTGAGCAGTGAGACTGAGCGTAGAGAATGTGAGATTTGAGACTGTTGCGTTGAGTCGCGGTTGCGGGAATCCAATTTGTTTTGTGATTCGTGTTGCTTTCTCTCCCACAAACAAAACACTTTTATAACTCAACCAAATATTGAATATATTTAATATTATTGTCGTATTAACTTTTGACTTTGTAAAAGTATGAAAATAGGCAGATCCCATAATCCCAATAAATTAGTCAATAGTCAGTAATAAATAAGAATTAGTTGTTTCTTATAAATGGCTTCACTCGAAATGAGCCATACATCCGAGGAAGCCGAGGGCGATCCAAATATTGAATCATCTGAAAAATTTTGGGGAAATGATGTGGTAATGTGTTTTATTTTTCATTGCAAAATTTACAAAATATTTAGAGTGACATTCTTTTAAAAATTCAATCGTGGTATAAGTTGTATTATATATAATTGATAATTGAAAATCACACTATTATGCCTTGTCCTGGTACAAAGAAAATACAATTTAAATAAAAGAACAGGGCTTAATTGTTGAATTTGTTTATTTACCTATTAGATATGGCGTGAGATAACTAGCTACTTGAACATAGCGGATCTAAAAGAATTCAGCCGGGTCAGCCAATATTTTCTGGGCAGAGTTCGTTCTCTTACTCGGTTTGGATCTCTTGCAGGTCAAGTAGTTACCGGCGAAATGAAAATACACACTTTTAAACTTAGCAGGGCAATAGTGCGAGTTAACAAAATTGTCGAAAAGGTTCTCAAGGACTTAGCACCGACAATATTTCAAGACACTGAATACTTGGAGTTGCAATCTCTTGGAACATTATCTGATGAAGACAGAAATTCTCTTCTTGCACAAATTGTTTCAAATTGTCCAAAGTTAAAATCACTGGCATTTGGAGCGAACAACTTTTTGGGAAAAAATTACACCTCGTTTTTCAACGACACAAAAGTCAAATCAATTTTGTCGAATATAAAAGAGCTTGGTATTGGTATTACGAATAAAGTATTCAAAGAAGCAGTGTCTAATGACCGTATTTCAGACTCAGATTCAAATGATGATTCCGATTCGGATGAAGAATGGTCGTCTTTGTACGATACGGATAATTTCACAAACCCTATTGAAATATTTAAACTCTTTCCAGATTTACATTTGAAACTAGAAAAGTTGTGTTACATTGAACCAGATGAAGTTGAGGTTTCGCATTTCCATCCCGATTTAATTTTGACAAGTAGTCAGAATACGCTTACGAAATTAACTCTGAGCATTGACATTAATGCATTGGACAGACTTAAGACAATGAAGTTTCCAAAACTTAAGCAATTAACGTTGGAAATTTTCGGGTCGTTTGAGGATAATTTTAATGGGGACTCTGAGGACGAAGAATTAATCTTCACAGCCCCATTTACCTCAAAATTGATTCCATTTTTGCGTAATCATTTATCAACTCTAACTGAATTTGTTCTTCATTCTATCGGAGAATTCTGCCTAGTTCCTTTCTGTCACGTGTTGAAATCGTCGAAGAAAATCAAAGTGCTCAATTTTAGAGGACAGCGATCGTTTACCCGAAGTTTACCCGGGGTGAATTGGGATTTTCTTGGAGGACTTTCCACACTTCGTTACTTCAAAATAAGTATGCACGACACAGACGACTATTCTGATGATGAATGGATTACTTCTGATGAAGAAGATGAAGTGGCAAATCTTGTAGAAGACGAAAGACGTGCCCGAAATCCAAAACCAACAAGATCGGATAATTGGAACCGATATTTGACATCCCTTCCTTCAACTGTACAATCAATTGGTTTTCGGGGTTTCAATTACAGTGGGCGTCCAGAAGATTTGACCACTGTAGTAACTTCCCAGTTGACCCGGTTTGAAAATCTAACGGCATTGACGATGATAATGTGCCCCACATTTTTCAATGATGATATTTTGCAGTTTATTTGCAAGAATTTAATTAAATTAAGAATTCTCAAAGGAGATTTTTGCAACGTGACTGACTTTGGAATCACTGGATGCCGGGATGATGGATACAATTCGGGAATATCACTTAAAAACTTGACGGGTTTGTGTGCAATACTGTATTTTTATAAGTAAAATAATTTTGAACAATCAGGATTTTTTTTAAATGTATTGATGATAAAATGTGCGATTTTTGTTGTATTGTAGGAATGACAAAATTGGCGATTCACTCTTCTAGTGATCATGAACAATTGGAAATCACATGGGCGGGTTTATTGCACTCAATACAGTTTTTGGATCTCGTCAAGTTATCAATCACAGCTCGTGAAATTAAGGACATGTATAAAGATTCTTTATTGGTATGTTTTTAACCAATGTTTTCTATTTATAAATAATATACAATGCAAAGGTGTGTGCAAGATTTTTATTTTATTTTTGCAGCCTAAATCTAAAGATGTTGGTAACTGCATCAAATTAATTGGTCAAAATCCTTCGTTGGAACGCATCTCATTAGGATTCTTCAAGGAATCTCCCGAACATAGGGACCAAGTTTTGAAAGCCAATTCTAGAATAAAATTTCAATCGCCTGTAAAGCTGGATATTCACGGGCTGTTATGCAGGTCCAGAATCAATTAAACGTGTTTTTTGTAATTTATGACCGGAAATGCGAGTTTTCAGAATGAGAAATTTTTTAAGGTTGAAAAAATAAATTATCATATGTGTTACAGTATTCACAACATTTAAGTATACAGTTGCAATGATAGTATTATTAGAAATTAAACATACCAATACAATATTAAATGTACAATATTATAATTTGAATGTAGTAGGACAGTCCAGAGGTCTCACCAATTTAATTCCTAAGCGTAAATGTTGTCATTTGAAACATTTGATTTTTTACGCCTCTTCTAGGCGGTTTATACTCAAATGGAAACAACTATTATTCTGTGTAGCATAGAGTAAGCTCAAATATTATAACATGATCCGTTGCAAGTGCACTACACAAGTTTATATTAGAGCATAGACTCCCTCGCCCCCTAATGAGCATATACAGCAGTCGATCATACAACTCAAAGCTGAATTCATAAAATACATTTATTGAAAAATTTGGAAATTGTAGAATGAAAATTCTTTTTTAGGGTGATAGTACATGGCTTACGTGATAATTTTGTTTTGTATATAAAATGTGTACACCTCCTACATGGCGCATAATCGACATTTCAAGTTCTACGCTAAAAGTTGTTTTAGGTTATAAAATCTAAACTACTGGATGGATACAGTTGATTATATTGTTAAAACATTCTTTGCATCGAAATAAAAGTTTACAGTTTTGGAAATTTAGATTTTCCATTTTTAAGAAGGTCAAAATTTAAAAAAATCGCCAAGGTTTTGGTTACCCAAGTAGCAGGTAACCTTCAACCAATATATGACAAACATGTGTATTGGAAGCAGGCATCGCTGGCAGCACAAAATCGTGATGTTGGCCTCACGGCATCAATTTCCCACAATTAGGGAAGGTGGCCTCGGAGCATCACAAAACATGGAAGTTGGCATCACAGCATCACACGCATTGGAAGTTTGAAAGCCATCACTGGCATCACTTAATACTCACAAACATTAGAATTTAGCATAAAAGCATCACAAAATATAGCAATTGGCATCACAGCAAACATCATAAATGGAAATTGGCAGCACAGCATAAAAAATTTGGAAATTGGCAACACAGCATAAACAATTTGGAAATTGGCAGCACAGCATAAAACATTTGGAAATTGGCAGCACAGCATAAAACATTTGGAAATTGGCATCCCAGCATAAACAAATATGGAACTTGGTATCACACTATCGTCGGATGCCAGTGAATTGCAAATGTCATCGGGCAAAATAGAGCGAAGAAAGGGACTGCGATTGAATGCGATGGTTGTGTTTTGTGTGTGTAGTTGTATGTAATATTATAGCAGAGTCCAGCAGTAGAGGAGATTGCATTGCATTGGGATTGAATGCGATGGTTGTATGTGTGGGTGTGTGTAGCAGAGGAGATTGGGACAGACCGCGTAGGCAATCCAAACGGCAGCCATTTAAACGGGTCATCTTATCATATCTTGACTGACGCAACCATGGTCGAGAATCGGAATGGTGATGAAGGAAATACGCAGGAAAGATAAGCTGATACCTCTTATCACATCATCAATTACTAAGCATTATGATATTTTTTATATAAACTTCATGCAAGTATTCTAAAGGCTGCTTCAATCTATTCTAAAGGCTGCCTTAATCTATTCAAAGGCTATTACTTTATTTCCTTAAAGGCTGACTTCATTTGTTTTAAAGGTTGTAAACAATGTTAAAGGCTATTTCATTTAATTTAAAGGCTATTAAATAGCACCCCATTTTTATTACCTATTTATACCTCTGTATACCGCCTTTCGATGAATATGTTGGTAAGTGTATTACCTCTTATACCTCTAACAAAGCCCTTGGCCCTTTACCTCACATAATAGGCCTTGTTTATCAGAACAACTTGCACCATGGACCCTACGGGCCAAAGGGCTTGCCCTGTGTTTGTAGTAAAAGATTTTATCCCCCCAGTCATGAATGCGTCCAAGTCCCGCACCCCTAGCCGGCGTTCCACCCTACTGGCTGAAGCGTTTTTCAAAAATGAGCCTATGTCCACACCTTATAGAGGAGCTGTCTAAAGACATTGGGTGAATTAGAGTAAAGTATTCATGACAATATGTAAATGAGAGCCGTGTTAAATAATTTTACTCATATTATGCTACATATTAATTCTAGATAACTTGCCGGCGGTGTTTTACAAGACAACTGGAATACTCTTTATTTTGACACTTTCAAGTTTATATCAATTAGATGAAAGTATTATTTTAAATGCAAGGTACCGAGTCAAACCTTTAGTTTAGGACTTGCCACTTCACAAGGGATAGAACAACTGAGGGAATTAAAATTCCAATGTATAATTCCTTATTCTCACTAACATTTTTCATTTCAGTAGAAAATGATGAAAAATCATTACACTTGCTAGTTCTGCACGCACATGACTTAATGTTAGTTGACTTGTTGATGTGACATTTAAGAGGATTATCATAATTGGGTAAATCCATCTTGCTACTGCAGTCCCGTAATGCTGCTTTGTCATTAACGAACACAGTGGTGCAATAGTAGTCGTCTCCTGAAACCATTTAATAGAAATGTTATCAGCATGTGGGAATCAGGACTCAAATCATTATACTCAAGGCATATTATATAGACTCATGACAGATTTTGTGCCTTATCAATTCCATTATTGAGTCCGAAAGACCGTCGCAAGATCCACCTTTCAATTACATTATGAGTCGGATTATTCGTTGCACTCTAACCGCTTCATAATAAATAGTATCCCCAACGATAATATTATATTTATGGTAAAACATTCGTAATGTCATGTCAAACTTACATGAATTAAGGTTTCACAGTAATATCTCCAGGGTTGCACATTAAGCCTGAAATCACTGCTTAAAAGTTCAATCGGGAAAGAATTAGCAACTTCTGTCAGAGTGGACCCAGAGGATCAGGATCCGAGTTTAAAATGAAGTGATACGGATGACCGTTTATTAAAACATTGCGAACTGCGCGAATTCAACGATGGCATAATTTCCGATCATTGCAAGCATCATTGATCGGAAATTATGTCAACGTTGAAGTCGCGCAGTTCACAATGTTTTAATAAACAGTCATCCGTATCACGTCATTTTAAACTCTGATCAGGATAGATGTCATTCGAAAGGCCATTTTCTGGAGAATTCGTCATAGTCATGACCCATCGTTTATGTTTCGGTCGCTCCATTCGTCTCCAAAAATATTTTAGTGTGTAAACTACACTGACACACGCAAATATCCATTACTGGAGATGAATGGGCCAACTGAAACATATAAACGAGGGGTCATGACGAATTCTCCAGAAAATGGCCTTTCGAATGACATCCATCCGGATCCTCTGGGTCCACTCTGTCTGACAGAAGTTGCTAATTCTTTCCTGATTCAACTTTTAAGCAGTGATTTCAGGCTTAATGTGCAACCTAGGGGATATTACATTGGACCCTTAACTGTTACTGCTACACTAAGATGATATTGCATACTCTGTTAGAGAGACACTGACTTAATTTCATGTTTTGAGTTTTCACTTTGTAAGAGTATGACGTGTTGAGTGTATAGTCCATTCTGGAAAAAGTGCACTACCAGACAAACAGACTGAAAAACCATTTCTATAAAGTATCAATTTTTTCTGAATTCCCTAAACAACCCCCCCCCCCCCACCGTGCCCTCCGACGCATAGTGGTATAGGCATATAGTGTTAATAGTGTAGTAGATACATGTATAGTCCAGTCTGGGAAAAGTGCACACACATACAGACAGATCATTTCTAATAGTAGCTGACGTTACTACTAATAATCAGAATAAAATATGCGAAAACCCTGTGGGCGTCACCCTGAAATTGAATTTTGAAAAATGCATCTTTCATTACTTCCCCAATGTATAAGGATTTCGTTTTTTGTCTGTGTAAAATCAGGGTTATATCTTGGGTATATTGACTTGACATATACATGCAAGCATTTTATGGGTTATCCAGCTATTATTTTGCACACGAGATTTGCATGCCCCAAGCATCGCCTGTGTTTTCCATGCAAATCGGCGTGACACATGTCGCTATTTTCCTTGTTGGATCACAGCTCGTCAGCTAGAGCTTTTTTGTTCAGTAATCGCCGAGTGATTTGAATTTACCCGTATTGCACAGATATAATATTATATTTGAATTAAAATGATTCGGCGAGTACTGCAAGAAAAACCTCTAGTTGAAGAACTTTGGCTTAGACAGTTGAACGAGAGCTTACATACCTAAACCCTGGCCAGGTTCTTGGCATGGTTCCAGCAATGCATTGGTAAGATTGAGACAGTCAGCTGTCATCGTTTCATCACATTTATAACACATTAGTCCTGTTAATAAAAATATAATTTTTACAATTTGCTAAGGCATACTAGAGTCTACGTCATGATGAAAGTTTTGTCGTCATAGGCTCACCATTAACAGCAGGCTTATCGGGTTCAATAGGGTTGATTACTGATGGTGATGGTCCAGCCGGTAAAATCATTTCGGACGCCTTTTTGTTATTACAGTTGGTGGTGTTGCAGGCACAATGAACTTTCTCGTTAACTCTTTTACATTCCCCGATAGAGTAGAACTGTTGCGGTTCCGTCAGCGGAATAGGATGGAGGGTCGTTCCGATGTAAGGATTTTTACAATTTCGAGATATTATTTCGTTTATACTGTTTAAAACAGTGATGCAAATAAAATCTCTACCTATAGTAAGAAATGTATTAAACCATAATCAAGTAAGTGCAAAAAATTGTGAGTGTGATGGAATTTAGCATAATAGCATAACAGACGTGGAAGTGGCATTACTTATTACTACTACAACATAACCAATATGACATTTTCCACAAGGCTGTATCTAGCGGCAGGACCCTAGGTCACGTGCCGCCCCCTCCCCCACTCCCGGAATTCCCAAAACAAGAGATTATTTTATTATTTTACTATATAATATACTTTTTAGGTTGCTTTTGGCTCAATTTAAATTGCCATTTAATTTATAATAACAACTTCACCTTGGTGCCCCCGAAAACAAATCCTGGATATGGCGTTCATTTTACATAACTGGCATAACAACATAAAAAATTGATAAATATAACATAACCTCAATTTGGGAGTTAGGAATTTTATCATAGATAAAGATTAATTATGGAGAAACTTTTGAAAGTGGTTCGATGTAGTTACGAGACCTAGAAAAAAATCTATAGATTTTTGAAAAACTGTAAATTCGTTGGTAATTCATACAACAATGTTGCCCACTTTTACGCGGGATAATGATAATAATATATTTCCAAACCTCTGTGCATGTCAACATATTATATTGGTTTTACAATACGCCCGATGTAATGGTGTAGCTGAAAATTCAGTACATCAAGATGACAGTGATTGGTGGGGCTAATATTAGGCGGGGTAAACTTAAAAAATGCTTCTTTAAAGTTACAATTATAAAACTAGATTTCAAATATGCCGAAACAAATTGTATAACTTACTAACAATATTATTAAAATGTCAAACCTGTGCAGTCTTGTGATTGTGAAGGATCCTCCACCGTCAATAAACAATCGTCATTCCACGAACATGTAACACACTTGAGATCTAAAAAAAATGGGTTTTATGTTTCAAATCGGACTTTTTTCTGTATTTCCTCTTAGCACCCATTGTAAAATTATATCTTCAATCTATCATTGAGCTTTGAATAATTCTAATCATCTCTCCAGAGACTCAAAGATGCTGCTCTTACTCACATATTATTTAGTACTCACTTTTAGATTATTATTAATAACGTTTTCTACTTACCTGTTAGACTGTCAATTTGAGACTGGAACTTTTTCTTATTACTATTGTTGGTGTCGTATACGCAATGTGTCTCGTTGTGATTGCGTCTTTGTTTCATTATACAGTCATTCAAAGTATAACCGTAGTACTCAATATACCAAGGTTCTAAACATTTACGACGTGTAACTTCGCTTCTGTCAGCATAGTACGAAATGTAGCATAAATTGTCACCTATAAATATATAATATAATATAAGACTACGATTGACAATTGTTTTGATTTTAGTCAGTGAAATATTTTGTTTATTGGTTGATATTTTCGTACTGCCGGGACATGGTCTTGAATATTTGGCTTCCGTATTCGCTAAGCATTTATAAAAATCGTTCTTGCTCAACTCGATGATATTACAATCATAACACTCCAAGGGATCTTTCAGAATTTAGAACAGTACAAAATAAATATCACAATTACGTACACACATTACTTAATGTATTATTACATATTTTTGTATTGAAAAGGTTTTGTATAATTAATTAAAAGTTATAGGTAAGATACTTACCGGCGAATGAAAGAGTGGTTTGCCACAACACGATGTAGAAAACGAAGACGAACTTCATATTACTGCTAACAATACAACAACCAATTATGTATTCCACTCCACATAAGGTTTGCAGTTAATTTGCACTTGCAGATTGGGACTTGACAATAGACACAAGTGACAAGGATCTCATAAGTTTAGCACCAACAATTTGCGACAATCTATTCAGTTTAAAAAAAAATTAGTAGATTCGCAACGTACAACCTATCTACAATCCTTGTACCCTGGAAGTTGGCACACAGCGCACAGCACACATTTAACGTGGGTTTCTTTCCCCGCCGATGGACCCAAGTCCGTTCTCTCCAACTTGGCACACAACGC